>CAUYLG010033126.1:0-78511 GCA_963573385.1 Cacajao melanocephalus | reverse complement strand
CATAGTGGCTATACTGATTTACATTTCCACCAACAGTGTATGAGGGTTCCCTTTTCTCCACATCCTTGACAGCATTTGTTATTGCCTGCCTTTTGATTAGAGAATTTAATTCATTTTTATTAAAATAATTACTAATAAGAAAGGACTTACTTCTAATATCTTGCTATTTGTTTCCTTTATTATTACCTTATTTTGTGTTTAATTGACTTTGTGTAGTGTGCCATTTGATTACTTTTTCATTTCTCTTTCTTTCTTTCTTTCTGAAGATTTTTTTGTTGTTGTTTCCTTGAGGATTACTATTAACCTCTTACATGTGTGACAACCCATTTTGAATTAATACCATCTTAGTACCCTCTTAATGTTTCATACAGGGAAAATCTGCTAGCAGTGAACATTCTCAACTTTTGTTTATCTGTGAATGTTTTACTTTCTGTTTCATTTTAAAAGGAGTGTTTTGTAGAATAGAATTCTCAGTTGACAGTTTTTTCACTTTAAATATGTCATTCCACTGCATTCTGGCCTTGAATTTGCTGAGAACGTAGTTGTTCATTTTATTGATGATCCCTTGTACATGATGAGTTGCTTCTCTGTTGCTACTTTTTAAGATTATTTCTGTTTTTTGAAAGTTCAATTACAGTATGTCTTGGTGTGACTCTCTTTTTGTTTATTCAATGTGTTGAGCTTCTTGGAAGTGTAGATTAATGTGTTTTATTTTTTAAAATGGGAAGTTTTTCACCATTGTTTCTTTAAATATTCTGTTTGTACATTTCACACTTTTTTAAATGGAAATCTCATTATGCATAAGTTGGTAGGTTTGATGGTGTCCCATAGGTCTCTTAGGCTCTGTTCATTTTTTAAAATTATCTTTTCTTTCTGATCCTCAGATTGGATAATTCAGTTGACCTATCTTCAAGTTGACTGATTATTTTTTCTCCCTGCTCAAATCTGTAGTTGAGATCCTCCAGTGAATTTTTCAGTTTACATATTGTATTTTTAAGCTCCAGAATTTCTGTTTGTTACCTTTTATAATTTTTAATCTCATTAGTAATATTTTCTATTTGTTCCACACATCACTTTCTTGGTTTCCTTTACTTCTTTGAGCATGTTTAAGTCAGTTGGTTTAAAGTCTTTGTCTAGTAAGTCCAATGCCTTTGCTTCCTTTGGTACAGTTTCAGTTAATTTATTCAGTGAATGGGCCATACTTTCCTGTTTCTTCGCATTTTTTGGTAATTTTTGGTTAAAAATTGGACATTTTGATTAATATAATGGGGTAACCCTGTAAATCAGTTTTTCCCTCTCCTCAAGGGTTGTTTTGTTATTTGCTGTGGGTTGTAACTGCTTTTTTGTTTAGTGGTTTTCTAAACTATCTTGTAAAGATTATATTTTTTTTCTTGTGTACTCTTTCATGTCTCTGTGCCTTTAGCTTATGTTATGGTAGAGATTTTCTTGAATGCCCGGAGTCAATAAAAGAAGAAGAAGAAGAAAAAATCTTTTAGTCTTTCAAAATTGGCTCTATTGGGGACTGAATTAGTCTACTCTCACACTGCTATAAAGAACTACCTAAGACTGGTAATTTATGAAGAAAATAGGTTTAATTGACTCCCAGTTCTGCAGGCTGTACAGAAAGCATGGCTGGGAGGCTTCAGGAAACTTATAATCGTGGTGGAAGGTGAAGAGGAAGCAAACATGCTTTACCATGGCAGAGCAAGAGAGAGAAAGGGCTAAGGGGGAAGTGCCACACACTTTTAAACCATCAGATCTCATGAGAACTCCCTATCACAAGAACAGCAAGGGGGAATTCTGCCCCTATGATCCAATCACCCCCCACCAGGCCCCTCCCTCAACATTGGGAATTACAATTCAATATGAGATTTGGGTGGGGACACAGAGACAAACAAAGGATATTCCTTCAATGCTTAGCCAGTCTCTTTATAACTCTGCCTTAGTCTTCACTCAGTATTTGTGCTGAGCCTATTGATAAACCTTAGGTGAATACTTAGGGTCTTCTCAGGTCTTTTCCGAGTGTGAGCCCTCCCCTGGGAATGCATGAATTTCTAAATTCCCCAGCTGGCACAGGTATTGTTCAATGCCCTAATTCGTCAAATAATATTTATCTCCAGGTTTTTTTTTTCTCCCATGCTTTTAGTGCACCTATTCTTTACCTTGACTGCAATCTTTTGCCATAGACAGCAGTGCTGACTTAGATGAAGCAAAGGCAAGTACCTTGTGTCAGTGCTTTAGGCAGTTGCCCTGTAGATCAAAACAACAACAATAAAAACCCCACAATTATTTGAGAACATGGCCTACTGTCTCTCTCTAGAATAAGGGACCAGGGTCTTACACTGGGACTAGAGGAACTATCTTCAAGACTGTTGTCCACTTAAGATTGAATAGGGCAAGGGCAAGTAAAAACACCAAAAAGTTCTTCTACCATTTTTAAATTGCCTTTTTCTTGACTCAGCATTTACCTGGTTTCTACAAAACTTTGACTGTTTTCCAGAGTTCCTACAAAGGTGACTCTGAGCATTTTTGCTCATTTCTTGGTGTTTTTGTGGAGGAACAGGCCCTTGGAGCTCACTACTGTGCCATTTTTGCTGACATCACCCTTCTACAATTCGTTTTGGATTCTGCTAGTATTTATTAAGGACTTGCTATACATCAGGCACCATGTTAAGTGTTTTACGTTTATTTAACCCTCATACTAGTTATATGAGGGCAACATTATTATCCCCATTTCACAAAAGAAGAAAAATAGGGAAGAATTGTCCAAGGCAATACTATAGACAGAAAGAGATACACATGAGCTTGAACTCAGATCTGTATAGTTTCTAGCCCCAGGCTCTTAACTGCTAGGATAAACCAATATGTTAAGAAAGGCAGGCATAATAAAAGGTTAGGTGACCTAATTCTAGACACAATTTTATGCTAAGGGATTAACTATAATTTGTTTATATATAAAATGGCTTTTATTTTCTATCTCTCATTCATGCTCTGCATCTGAATGGTGTAAGTGAGTGTGAAGGGTCTCAGTACAAGTAAGAGAAAGAAAAATATATCCCAGATAATCCATCAGTAGTCAAGCAGAATGAATAACAAATGCTGATTACTGTTCATGCTAGCTTGTAATCTTTTTATTAAAATATTTAAGCTAGCAGCATGGCTAAAGTAAATAGAAAAGGAGTGAAGGGAGGATGTGTGAATACTTGGCTCATGATTATCCTATTCTTGTGTGTTGCAGTTGTTCCTGATTATTTTGATGGAGCACTATTAGGGAGCTGCAAGAGTTGCAGATTTAGACTCCTTGAGTTTGAATTCTGACTCTACTTTTTGCCGTCTCTATGGCCTTGGGAAAATTAATTAATCTGTCTATGCTTCAGTTTCCTCACTATGAGATATGGGGACAATAATGGTACCTACTTCATAGTGTGCTTCAGAATCAGATAAGCTAGTAAAGTGAACAGCATTAGGGGGGCCAAGGGAGGGACAGCGGAAGAGTGGGGAGGTCGGGGAGGAATGACATGGGGAGAAATGCCAGATGTAGGTGATGGGGAATGGAGGCAGCAAACCACATTGACATGTGTGTACCTACGCAACAATCCTACATGATCTGCACATGTACCCCAGAACCTAAAGTACAATTTAAAAAAATGAAAAAAAAAAAAGAACTGTGTCTGGCACAGAGTAACCATTTTAAAACGTTGGCTCTTAGTGTTATTATAAAACTAAGTAGAAAAAAATAAAAACACATTTTTTCCCAATAAGATTTTAATGGTCACACTTCATTATCACCTCCCTTTGTTCACTTACTTATCCTGGTGAACCCTTATGGGGCACATGGCACTTTAGAGGCATCTCTTGTTTTGCATTTGACCTTGTTAGGTAGCTGTAACTCAAAAAAGAATAAGAAAATTGAATGACTTTCCTATCATGTTTCTTTCTGACAGCTTCTTCAATTTTCCTTCATTTCAAAGAGGATGAAAATGTACAGACAGGCAGTTTTTTTAATAACTGAAATTGTACAAACATCCCTCATACTTGTACTGAAGTTTCCATTTTCATTTAGCATTTTATTTATTTCTGTGTAATTTTAAGTTTATAAAATCTCAGATAACATTAATCTCAACAAAATTTTGTTAATGGTGTTACCTCTGGTACTCCAATATGATGAAGGCTAAAATAGATGAAAGTCTTTTTATGAATTTTTATTTGAGAGTATCTTGGGGATCCTATGGACATGAGGATTTATATTGTTTTTCCACTGTGATACATATGAAGGATGATGTTGATGAGGTTAACACAGTCCTGTGGACTCATCTAAAAATTATTTGTGTGTCTTAACAGATGGTAATCTTCATATTTCCTCAAGAAGCCATTTAGGAATGCCAGCAAATAAGTGTGACATTATTATTTTTAAATACATTTTATGTTTTAGAGCAAAGTTGAGCAAAAGATACAGATATTTACCATATATTTACACATAATATCTTTTCCCATTATCAATATCCCCCACCAAAGTAGCACATTTATTGTAATTGATGAACCTATATTGACATATCACTATCACTCAAAGTTCATGGTTTACATTAGGGTTCTCTCTTGGTGTTGTACATTCTACGGGTTTGAAAAATGTATAATGACATATATTCATCATGATAGTATTATAAATAGTAGTTTTATTGCCCTAAAAGTCCTCTGTGCTCTGCCAGTGTGACATTATTTTAACAAATAAATTTGACCTTTTTCTTAGTCATACTATAAAAAGCAAATCCTTCGAGTATGTTGAAACTTTATAATTAGTGATGATACTGACAAGAAACCTAAGATGTGACTTTGAGTCATGATGGACCCCAAGATTGAGAACCAGTAACCTGTCAAAGTGCTTCACCTTACAAAAGAAGAGAGTGGTGATCAGTTGCTCAAAGTCACACAGTAGTGAGCAACTCGAGGGACACTTAATTCTGGGCTTAGTTATTTAGTCCACAGACACTTATTGAGCTGCTTCTGTGTCTAAGGCCTCTTGCCCAACAAAATGGTGAATAAGACCCCACCTACTACAAGGATTGGCAGAATAGAGAGTGGAATGAGAACAACTGGTGAGTAAAGCATCGATTATGTAACAGTATTAAGGTGAAATACAGAAGTTGGTAGAAGCACAGATTAGGGGAATCAAACTGGAATTTGTAGTAGGCTTAAGGAAGGCTGCTCAGAAGAGGTGATATCTAAGCTAGACTTAAAGAATGAATGGGCGTCAAGTCATATTCTGCCAATTGATAATAGATACTAAGGTAAGACTAGGTCCAAAATTGGCATCATGGAGAAAAAAATAACCCTTTAACAATCCTCCTCTTACAACCTTAGCCAGAGTTAGAACCTTTACTGGGTAATGATAAATAATAATACTCATTAGTTTATTGTTGTTAATTTTTAAGTGTAACTGTAATAGAATTTCATGTGATTCTTTCAGTGATTCCATGAGTAAGGAAGAGCAGGTAAAATCAATGTCTCAAAAAATGACCTAAAATAAGGTTGGAAGTAAATAAAGTGAATTTACAGTGGATGTGACCCTTGCTTGATTTTTTCTTTGAGATATGAAGTAGCCTTTGGTTGCTCAAACACACACTGACCATCTTGTGGAATAAAGTTTGGCCCATTGGAGAAGTGAAAAATGCCATATCAGTAATGTCAGTTGATGTTCTTCCCATAACCACCTTGTATTCTAATTGAACTACCTCACCCACAGCCTGTGACCCTACATCCACAGGATATTCCTATCTTTCTTTTGTTTGAAACTAATTGACTAGGATTAGATACTTTGATCCTGATTCTATAAAGCAGGGCTATACTGATCAGAATTTCTTCATGGAAGATTTAATTATTGGCCCCAACTTTTACCGTTCTGGTTTAGTCTGTGTTGCTATAAAGGAATACCTGAGGCTAGATTATTTATAAAGAAAGGATGTTTATTTGGCTTATGGTTCTGCAGGCTGTACAGGAAGTGTGGCAGCAGCATCTGCTTCTGATGAGGACTTTGGGAATCTTCCAGTTATGGCAGCATCTGCTTCTGATGAGGGTTTCAGGAAGCTTCAGGGAAGGGGAGCAAGCCATCATATGGTAAGACTTGAGGAAAAAGAAAGAGAAAGGAGATGCCAGACTCTTTTTAATAATAAGATCTCTTGGGAGCTAATGGAGTGAGAACTCACTCATTATTGTGAGAACAACAGCAAGCCATTCATGATGATGAACCCTTGACCAAAATACCTCCCACCAGACTCCACCTCCAACATTGGAGATCAAGTTTCAAAATGAGGTTTGGAGGGAACAAATATCCAAATTATAGCACCTCCCCTTGCATCCATATTGTTATGGTCTTATTATGGGCAGAAAGTACTTTCTCACTCAGGACTTTGGGCTTGCTATGTGACTTGTGTTGGCCAATGGCACGCAGGTAGAAGTGCCAGCCATTCTGAGCCTAGGCTTTAAGAGGGCTTCTGTGTTCCTTCTCATCCTCTAGTGACTCTGTCATCTCACAATAAAAACTTCTGGATAACTTCTGCCCCTGCAGCCTGAGTCTTAGAATAAAACCATGTGGAGCAGAGCTGCCAAGCTAAGTCAATTAAGGTTAGCTGACACCAGCTGACTCACAGATCCATCAGAATCAATTGTTCATATCTTGCCATTGATGTTTGAAACTAACTTGATTGAAGACCAGTAGATATTTTCCTCTTGACCGGAAACCTAAGGTAGATTTTGTGGCTTGGTCTGCCATTTTGGGCTACAGCTGAGTATGTAGAGGAAGTCAGTCTACAGAGAAAGACAGGAATTGAAATATACAAGTGACAAGAGACAATCATCTTGGCTTCTAGCTGTTCTCTAGACAAGGCAGGGAGCTATAAGGTTAGGTAGTGGCATTTGGACTGGCTGGCATTCTCATCTATGAAAGGACTGGTTATTATTGGACTGTCTTGAAAAACTGGGATACCATGTGGTTTCTTGAAATTAGACAGAATTACTAGCAGTGAGACTGAGGAACAATGTTAAAGCATGATTTCTGCAAGGTTGTCTTGAAGTTGAGTCACCTTAAAACAAGGACAGTTTACATTTTTCTCTTGGTAAACAAGATCAGTCCAAAAGTCTAGGAAGTGGCTGCTTCTACAGGCGGTCAAGTTTCCAGAGATGAGTAAAGGAGATACAACAGACAGTTGTTATTTTTGTCTGTACAGTTTTCTTTCTCAGGTTTCCTCTAAAAATGTTCATGTGAGAAATACACTGGCTTGCCGAACTTCTCTTTTCAGCTTATATTCTACCATCCCCAGCCATACTCAGAAGGGTCAGTCTTAATACCATGTCATGCTGCCTTCCCTCTCTTCTCATCACAAAGTAAATTGAACCAAGAGAGTACTTCTGCCTGACCCAAAGGAAACCAGTCCACATGGCTTCTGTGGGGCTCAACCTGGGGTAACAGGGGTGTAAAGATCTGGCAAGCAGACCAGCTCATCTGCTTGGCTACAGTGATTGGTTCAGTCTTAATTTAGGGCCCCAGCCAGGGCAATCATAGTCCTCTCTAGGGTTTTTCTTCCAGAAGGTTGAGGAGAGACTATTATTTCTACTCTGATGGTCCAGCTGGCAGCATTTGAGGGAAGAGCTGCTTGTGGCTATTTTGATACAATCAGATGAAAACCTAAGGATTAATTCTGGCAGATGCAAGAAGTATGCTGAAGAAGTAGGAAGGTGGGAGGGAAGAAGGGAGAGACAGAGCAAAGAGAGTAAGAGGGCGCTGAAAATAGTGCCTGAACTCTTGGTATGCAGCCCTGCTAAATCTAACTCTACCCCTTGGTTTTTGCCAACTGCTAGGCCAATAAATGCTCTCTACTCTTTTTCTTAAACTGGTTTGAGTTACGTTTCTGTCACCGCTGACAGTCTTGATGAATCCAGAAGGAACATTGAGGTAGACAGGAGGCAAGCCATTGTGGGGACTAGGTCTTCTTTATTGGCACAGAGATCAGCTCCTTAAAATATGAGGGAGAAGGCATAGATTCCTCTGAAAGCAGAAAGTGAATTGTAAAATTATGAAGGAAATCAAAGCAAAAAATATTAGGCCTAATTCAATTTACATTCTAATTATTGGATAAAGGTTTTTGTAAGACTTTTAAGACTGGCTGTAATTTCATAATGTCAGTGGTAGGTACTGGTCAAAGTAAATTGTGTGGATTCAAATCCCACCTTAAGTACTTACTAACTGTGAATATTAACCTCTCTGAATAGTAGCCTCATCTCTAAAATAGGGATAAAAGTAGTGCCTATCTCATGCAGTTGTTGCAAGAAATAAATGACTTAATTTATGCAAAGCTTTTAGAAGAGTGTTCAATAAACACACAATAAGTGAGACTGTTATAATTAGCTGTTTTTATTTCTCACATTTGTTTCCTTGATTTGTAAGAGAGATGGTGTATTTGTGTAGACTCAAGAAGTTATGGAGAAGAAAGCTTAGGGGATGATGAACAACACAGGTGAACAAATCCCCAAGGTTTCTGGGAAAGAGGAAGTAGGTAAACTGTGAGTAAACCAGAACTCGTAAATATCCCTGGGTGTTCATTCTGGCTTAAGGTATTTGGAAATCAGGTATCTATAATGTACAGGTAGAGACATTGAAGACTAGAGACTGATGTTCTCCAGGCCCATCAGAAGTTACAGGCAGAGCTGAGACTTGAGCCCAGATCTTCTGACTTTAATTGGGCACCCTTTCCAGTTCACCATAGTATGAGGAATGTGAAGGCAGGGACTATATTTGTTATCCTGAGGGTTTCAAGAAATTTAAATGGAATGAATGAATGAATCTGATCCAAAGTGACTCTTCTGGTCACAATTGCTATTTAACAAATTACTCCAACCTTGGTGGCTTAAAACAATAACCATTTTATTATGCTAATGGATTTGGGGTGAGGAATTCATGAAGAGCTCAAGTAGGCAATTTTCATTTGAGGTTTCTCAAGCAGTTACAGTCAAATGAAATCTTGATTCAGTTGGCTGTCCAAGATTGCTTAGTCATGTTGCTGGTAGTTGGATGATGGTTGTTTGCTGTGAGCTCAACTGAGACATCTGAAGCATCTATATATGGCCTGTTCATGTTGGACTTCTTACAGGATGGCTCAGGGCTCCAAGCAAAAGTGTTGCAGTGGCAAAGTGAAAGCTACCTTTCCTTTTCTGACCTACCCTTAGAAGTTATATAACATTACTTCTACTGTATTCTGTTGGGTACAAGTGAATTGTAAGCTTGCCTATGTTCAGGGAGAGAGGACACAGATTGCACCTTTAAATAGGTAGGGTATCAAAGAATTTATGGCCATAAAAATAAAATTTCCACAATGACCTTCATTATATTTGTAAGCTCTATCCATATAAATAGACCCTGCAAGGGTGAGACTTGATGCTGGTCCTGTCCCAGGTTACCTGATGTTCTTCGGAACGTGAGTCACTAAGGTGCCACCTGCTTTGTTTACCAACCATGGCTACACACCCTCTTTGTGCTGCTGCTTATTTGTATCTCAAGCCACCGGTGAGATATTACTCTTGCCCCTGTGTGGCATGGTTCTTACTCTTTGCTCCATTCCCATATCCATCCTCCTCTTTCTCTCTTTCCCTGGAAGTCAGGCTACACCCTTTGCAGCAGCTATTCCTGAGTGAGACTGTCACGAGCCCATTCTCCCATCAGAACCCACTCTGAGAATTCTACTTAGCTCACAGCAATGCACACCACTTTGGTGCCACTCCCAGTCTCACTGCCTACAGTTCAAAGGGTCCCTAGATTAAGTCCCTTTGGTTTAGGAAGATATCTTTGTTAAAGTCTCTGTAATGAAGGATGAACTGGTGAGGTGTAAGAGTGATCTATGCTACTAACAAAAATGAGACAAAGTCCTGAAAATGCTTCCTAGAGGAAGAAATCCTTCCTAGAGGACATTAGGGTCACCAAACAATGGTTTCTGAAGATGATGCTGATTCTGAATCTGGTATTTTTTCTAGGAACCACCTAGAAATAAAACATAACTCTGAGACTTTTACTGTAGTAAAAAATTTAAAGCAAATTAAAACACAAGGAATACAATATGCAGATCAATGCAATAAATCTCTAATTGCTATATTTAATATTTTCAATTTTTGAAGGGGTTTGGTTCACTGCCAAAATAATCTGAAACACTAGAATCCCATTAGTCATTAAGGACCAATTAGGTGGGAAGTTGTCAATTTGTAAGCTAATTTTGGACTTATAAGAGAAAAAATAAACTGAATTATTTTAAGGGACCACAAGCATCTCTTACACTTCCAAGTATAATTATGCCACAACCAATATAGATGATGCTGCCCAAGATGCAACTTTAAGACTAAACAAAACCTTTTAAGCCCTAAGGAAAATATTTATGAACAGTCTAAAAGAAGAATAACGCAATTTATAAGGTAGACTGGGAAATGAGAGTCAAAGGAATATGATGTTTAAACTATATGTTATGGTTAGAGTATCCCTTAAGCTTACAAGAAAAAAAAATCATGAAATTAGAAAGCTAGTCCTAAGGAATTGAAAAATGCATTAATTATCTTGGTTGTGGTTAAGGGTACAGGTAATTCATTTTAAGTAATAAACAAACTGTATTTTCCTTCCTGAAATCTCACAAAAAGCAATTTCAGTAAGATGAAAAACACCAAATTGAAAAAATGGTTGATTTGGCTTTCTTCATCACCTTGTGGACCAAATCAAAGGGACTGTAGAACTCACTGCCCCAATTTTGAAAAAGTGAACTGGCCAAGAAAAATGAGTTCTCTCAAAGCAAATTTAGAAACAAACTAAAATTGGCATATATTTTTCTTAATTCTTTTTCATTTGAGAACAAAGAACCTATATTGCTCAGATTAAAAAAACCAGAGAATTCAGGAGTCATAACTAAACTACTTGATGATAGAAGGTGACATTATTAGAAGGTTTGATAGAATCAGAGTGGGTCATTGAAGATGGTAGGCCTGGGATAAGATACTCGAAAGTCTGTGTTTTGTGTGTCCTTTTGTTTCTGATAGAAAGACATGCAGTATGCTTCATGGTGGAAAGGCCTGTAGCTTTCCTAACTCTTGCTGGCTGCCTTGTGTTAGCAAATAATTAATAGTCATTACTATAAAATGTGACATTCTTATTAAGAATTTCCGAAGTTAGAGGCTTTCCATAAGCCTCAAAGGGAGAAAATGTTAGCATTGGGTGGTGAAAAATCTGGTCCTTTTTGGAAGACATACTATGTTCAAGAGATTATAGATGCTGCTTCCCATGAACTTAAATTGATCCATTTGTAAGTTGAGGCACGTGTTAATAGAGGCTACCCAAAGGCTTGGTTGTGGAGGAGCAGGCCTGTACTGCTTATTCAAGGTTGTGGAGCCGACCCCTGCAGTTTCCCCTTGCCTGCTCTGCTGCCTCTCTGATAGCCCCAGTGGAGGGGCCGAGCTGTGTGGTATGGTAGTTCTGGGCTCCTTGGGACCGCATAGGAACCTAAAGCAAGTTAAAGAGAGCCTCCCCAGAGCCCTGTTTTTTTAGGGACAAAGCAGAGTATGTTCCATGGTGTTTTGAGTGTTGTTTTGGCCTCTAATTTATTTAAATAATCTGCTTACACAGGATGTTCCCTTAAATAACTAACATCCAGCTAATAAGAATCCTTGCTTATAGAAATGGCAGCTAGCTCACTTTCTTCCACCTATTTTAGGCTCTCTTTCTCCAGTAAAAAATCTTGAAGATTATTTTTGGAAAATTTGAAGTTTAATTTTGGAGTGTTTGTGGGCTCACAGGTAAAGGAAAGAAGGAAGCTGGAAAAGAGGATATATTCTAAGGTACTTCTACCATCTTTCTCTCCTGCTGCTCATTTTTACTCTTTTTGTCCAACTTTGGTTCAAGTTGACGGGTAAACATTTGGGGAGCACAGATAGTACTTATTTTGAACTCAAACTTCTCTGGACTCTAGTTATATAAATGTAACTCCGATACCATACCTCTACTTGGACAGATCAAAGGCACCTCAAACTCAACACTTCCAATGCAAAAATCATACTTTATTTCTCCCCCACCATCCACTCTTACTGTTCTTCCTACTGAACTTTCATACAGCAACTATGATAGACTGGACAGGGAAAATGTGACACATATACACCATGGAATACTATGCAGCCATAAAAAACGATGAGTTTGTGTCCTTTGTAGGGACATGGATGAACCTGGAAACCATAATTCTCAGAAAACTGATGCAAGAACAGAAAATCAACCACCACTTGTTCTCACTCAGCGGTGGGTGTTTAACATTGATAACACTTGGACACTGGGTGGGGCGAATCACACACTGGGGTCTGTTGGGGTAAAATTGGGGTGGTACTGTGGGGGGTGGGGAGTTGGGGAGAGATAACATAGGGAGAAATGCCAGATATAGATGATGGGGAAGAAGGCAGCCAGTCACACTGCCATGTGTGTATCTATGCAACAATCTTGCATGTTCTTCACATATACCCCAAAACCTAAAATGCAATAAAAATAAATAAATAAATAAATAAATAAATAAATAAAAATTTAAAATGGTGCCAAAATATTTGGATATCATATTGGAAAAAGTAAATAACTCTTTTCTTTTTCTCAGATATTTTTAAAGAACTTATTGATATCCCATTTATCAAAGACCAAGAATAAATGCTAAAAGTAACTTGTTGCAGAAAACATAAAAATTAATCTATGCAAACTTGACATTTGGTAAGATTTTAGGAAACATAAAGATTGCACTAATCATAAAAAACACAGAGTTAAACATAACAAGGACCTTATCAAAATTAACACTTTTGTTCATCAAAAGTCACTGCTAACAAAATGAATAGCAAAACCACAGCCTGAAAAAAACATTAATAATATGTACGTGTGATACATGACTTATACCAGAATACACAAAATTGACAAATAAACAGTCAAAAAGGAAAATTACCCACTTAAAAAGAGGATCAACACATCTGAACAAATTTTAAAAAGAAAGATATATTTTGGGTACAATTAACAGATGTAAAGTGCTTGATAGTCCTATCATCAGGGAAATGTAAAATTAGACTGCCTTGTGATACTGCTATCCTCTCACTAGAATGAATGCCCTTTATACACACTGACAGCACTGAATGTTAGCAAGGTGTGGAACTGGTAAAATCCTCATATCTTTTTGATAGGTGTCTGCCACTTTGGAAAATGGTTAGTACTTTCTTATAAAGTTGAACTAATATGTAACCTGTTGCTGAGCAATTATGCCATGAGATACATACATATAAAGTTATGTAAAGCATGATCTCAGTAGCTTTATTCGTAAAAGCCTATAAGCAACCAAAGTGTTCATCAACACAAAAAAAATAAATATTGTCAATGAAAACATATACAACTACTGATACATGGAATAACATAGGTGAATTTAAATATCATTATGCTAAATAAAAGAAATATGATGCAACAATTGCAAAATATTGTGAATTTCTAAAACAGTGTAATCAAATCTGTGGTGACATAAACAAGAAGAATGACTGCCCTTGGGCTCAAGGTGGAAATAATCTGGGAAGAAGCATAAGGGAATTTTAGGATAGTGAAAATGTTCTATTTTTTATAGTGGTGTTTCATAAACAAATGTATATGGCTTTCAAAACTCATCTATCTCTACACTTAATGTCTGGGCCTTTCACTATGTATGCATCCTGTCTCAATTTTTAAAAGTGGAACACAAAAAATTATCCTATCAGAAATATGTCTCTGCCAAGATTTTTAAAATTAATTTATTACATGCCTATTTGTACATTGTCTGTCACAATGTAGACATTTATGAAATGTTGTTCTTTCTGTGTTCTGTGATATTTTGCAGGATTTGGGATTTATTAGCTCAATGGTTCAGCATTGCAGTGGCAAGGATTTGAAGACAGGCATATTTACGTGGTTAGCTGAGTTCTGTCACTACTGATAGTGTTAATTTAGGCAAATTCCTTCTGAACTTCAGAGTGTCATTCCACTTCTGAAATATAAGATTTTATTTGGGCTGTCATGATTGCAATAAAAAATGTATATACAATATCAGACAAATAATAGTTGTTCAATAAGGAATTGTATTTTTAAATTGAGTTTTATGTATGTTGAGAGATTCAGGAACAACTTTTCTTGTCTTATCTTAATCGTTATAATATCTCTATGGGTTAGAAGTTATTGCTATCCCTCCTTAAAAAATGGGAATTTGAAGAAAGCTAAGTAACTCAATATCACAAAATACCAAATAACACAGCTAGATTTTCATCCATGGAAGTTGAACTTGAGGTTGCTTTTTTAGTATGACTTTCTTCCATCATGTCCCATAAATGGTGATGATGGTGAGGATAATGATGGTGATGATAATGGTGATAATCACTGTCATCATCTATCTATTTACAGTTTTCTATGAATCTCTTCTCTAATTTTTTAGGCAGAGGACCACAATGACTAATTTAAGGTCTTCAGTATCAAGAAGCTAACAAATCTAAGGGCATCATCCTTGTTGAACATCTTCAATGTTTAAAATTATTTTCTTTATCCCAAACTAAAATTTACCCACTGAAGTTTATGTGCTCACTGTAAGCTATGCTCAACTAGTCTACTCTTTTAAAATGCTAGCCTTTAAAATATATGAGAATATCTATTAGAGCAGATTGAGTCTTTTCTCTTCTCTTGAATTGTGACAAGGAATTTACTGAACATATTCCTTGCATGATTCTGAGAGACTCAGCCAGCAGCCCATGGCTGATAGAGCCACACTTCCGGCTTTGACTATGTCCAGTGCTAATAATAGCCCAATAGAGCTTAACTGGCCTGTATCCCGAGTCTCATCTAGTTCCTCTAAATCTTAGGTGACATGAAAAAATCTCTCATGACATTGTACTCCCCCCACCTCCTGCTCAGCTTTCTCTGCTTCTCTTACCCTGAGATCAAATGGAAACTCCTGCTTTCAAAATTCAATTATGAAAAGTGCAGTGATAATGGGAGAATTTGACTACTATAGTATAATCATTTTGTTCTATTTAAAGGGTAATGCTAGATATGCAGTTTATGATAGTGAATTTCAACCAGTTTCTTTGTGATGGTACAGATCTGGATAAAGGTAGTGTCTGCTCAGGTTTGGAAGTAGGTTGAAACTAACGAGATAGTCACATCAGGCACAACATTTAAGGGTTGCTAAAAGTCTCCATAATCAACATCAATATTTTAACATAATATTTTTAAAAAATTAATGCAAAAAAATCAAGGAAAAATAAAACATCAAATTTTAAAATAAAGACAGAATCAGTTTGGTAATCTCTATAAGGGAATACTTATCAAGCATTCCTTCTGAACTTCAGAGCATCATTTCCACATCTGAAATATAAGATTTTATTTGGGCTATCATGATTGCAATAGGAAAGGTAATACAATATCAGACAAATAATAGTTGTTCAATAAGGAATTGTATTTTTTAATTGAGTTTTATGTATGTCGAGAGATTCACAAACAACTTTTCTTGTCTTATTTTAATCCTTATAATATCTCTATGGGTTAGAAGTTATTGCTATCCCTCCTTAGAGATTGGGAATTTGAAAAAAGCTAAGTAACTCAATATCACAAAGTATCAAACCAACACATATAATGAAAAAATGACCTGGCTATATCTTGCTAAGATGGAACATGTATTTTCTAAGGGGAGATTCAAAAACAAAGTGGAAAATTAAGGGGGTTGGGGAGGGAACTTGACAGGAATAGACAGCTTGGTGCTACTCAGTGTCTGAGTTGAACTTGTAAAATGGAGAATTAACAAGGAAAGGTTGGAGCCTCAAGGAGATCTCTTAGACAAGCAAAGTCAGTAAGTCAGAGAGGAGACACTGTGAAACAAAACTCCTGGGAGACAAGGACTTGTTCTGTATGTCTATGAATATACTTTTTGAGGGGAGTGCTATTAATAATAATAAGAATAAATAATTTAGAAGATACAGTTTGAAAGAAAAGCCAGGATTGAAAGCTTGAATTTTAGCTCTAGGTCATTCATTAGTAGCAATAACAGTAGTTCTCATTTTATAAAGTTGCCATAGGAATTGCATGAATGACTACTTAATATACATTTACAGTATTACCATGATAAACTGTGTCACATGCAATAATATAGTTACATTTCTTTTTTTAAACTTTTAAGTTCAGGGGTACAAGTGTAGGTTAGTTACACAGGTAAACTTGTGTCATGAAGTTTTTGTATACAGACTATTTTATCACCCATATATTAAGGCTAGTACCAAATCTCCTCAAATATTGCCTCTTTTTAGTGTGTCTGCTAAATTTCTTAGTTTTCCTTTAAAAATAACTATAATTAATCTTGGTCACATTATTTTCCATCACTCTCAACTTTTCTCAGTAGTCATTCATATGATGTAATCTAGCAATAGACTAGCTCCTTGGCATACTTATTAAGAGCCTCCTGATGTGTTCTCAAGGCTGTGGGACTCTACCACCATTCCTGGACTTGCCCCCTTCACCATCCTGGATTTTCTTCTCTCTCTCTGTATTTGATTCCTCATTCCTTGATTTTAAGATTTATCTTTCTTCATTTCTTTACCCATTTTAGCACAACATACATACAATGCCTGACAGAACAAATAATAATAATATTAATAAACTATTCTAAAGTTCATATGGAACCAAAAAGAGCCTGAATAGCCAATATAATCGTAGGCAAAAAGAACAAAGCTGGAGGAATCACACTGACTCACTTCAAACTATACTACAGGACTATAGTAACCAAAACAGCATGGTACTGGTACAAAAACACACACACATGGACCAATGATGAAGAATAGAGAATCAAGAAATTAATCCACATGCATACAACTATCTGATCTTTGACAGAGCTGACAAAAATAAGCACTGGGGATAGGACTCTATATTCAATAAATGGTGCTGGAAAAACTGGCTACTAATATGCAGAAGACTGAAATAGGACCTCTTTCTTTTACCCTATATAAAAATCAACTCAAGATGGATTAAAGATCTAAATGTAAAATCTAAAACTATAAAACACTAGGAGAAAACCTAAAAATATAACATTTTGGATACAGGAATTGGCAAAGATTTCATGATGTAAATGCCAAAAGCAACTGCAGCAAAAGCAAAAATCAACGCATGACACCTAATCAAACCAAAGAGGTTCTGCATAGTAAAATAAACTATCTTAAGAGTAAAGGACAACATACAGAATGCAAAAAAAATATTTGCAAACTATACATCTGACAGATGTCTAATATCCAGAATCTGCAAGGAATTTAAACAAATGTACAAGCAAAACATAAACAACCTCATTAAAAAGTGGGCAAAGGAGACATGAACAGACACTTTTCAAAAGAAGACTTATATGAGGCCAACAAGCCTATGGAAAAATGTTCAATATCACTAATCATTAGAGAAATGCAAATCAAAACCAGAATGAGATACCATCTCATGTCAGTCAAAATGGCTAATATTAAGAAGTCAAAAAATAACAGATGCTGGTAAAGTTGAGGAGAGAAGGAAATGCTTATACACTGCTGGTGGGATTGTAATTAGTGGAAAGCAGCATGGAAAGCAGTGTGGGGATTCTTCAAAGAACTAAAAGCAGAATTGCCATTTTGCCATTTGACCCAGTAATCTCACTAATGAGTATATACCTAAAGGAATATAAGTCATTCTACCATAAAGATACATGCATGCTTATGTTCATTGCAGAACTATTCATGAATCAACCTAAATGCCCATCAATAATAGACTGGATAAAAACATGTGGTACATATTTACCATGGAATACTATGCAGCCATAAGAAATAACAAGATTATATCCTTTGCAGAAACATGGATGGAACTGGAGGCCATTATACTTCACAAACTAATGCAGAAACAGAAAACTCAATACCTTAATACCATATGTTTTCACTTATAAAAGGGAGCTAAATGATAACACATGGACAGAAAGAGGTGAACCACAGATACCGGGGTCTACTTGTGGGTACATGGTAGGAGAAGGGAAAGGTCTTGGAAAAAAAAAACAAAACTATTGGGTACTATACTACTATGCTTAGTACATGGAAGATAAAATAATCTGTACACCACAACCCTGAGACACAAGTTTACCAATATAACAAACCTGCACATATACCCCTGAATCTAAAATAAAATATAAAATATTTTTAAATAAATAAATATTAATGAAGAATATTTGAAATAGAGTGATAAGAAATAAATCCTCATGACTTTACATATCTTGTCTCCAATTTTTTCACTTTCTTAAAATTTTGATTGTATATACTTTTATATTGAACATGAGTTTCCTTTTGAATTTTTAAAACATTATGCAGCTGACTTCTATCTTCTAGTGTTGCTGTTGACAACACCAATGCTATTCTGATCATCACTTTCATATTAAACCTGTATTTTCCTCCTCTCAGAAGAAGTGTTAGATAATATTTATCAACTAGGTATCTTGAAACTTTGTGGTGATATGTATTTATTTTTCAATGTACTTATGAATCTTCCCAGTTTGAAGACTTGTAAAATATTTGTTTCTGTATTACTTTATGTGAATTTTTTCTCTTTATTGTCTTACACTAAGTTATAGCCTTCTATGTTTCTTTTATTTTCTTATATATTTTTCTTCTTTTAAAATTATTTTTGATATCATTTTAGTCTATATTTAATTGTCAGAGAAGATTTCTTAATGTTTTAAAATATATTACACAGGCTGGAGTGCAGTGGTGCAATCTCGGCTCACTGCCACCTCCAGCTCCCAGGTTCAGGCAATTCTCCTGCCTCAGCCTCCCTAGTAGCTGGTACTACAGGCATGTGCCACATGCCTGGCTAATTTTTGTATTTTTAGTAGATCCGGGGCTTTATCCTTTTGACCAGGCTGGTCTTGAACTCCTGACCTTGTGATCCACTCACCTCGGCCTCCAAAAGTGCTGGGATTATAGGCGTGAGCCGCCGTTCCTGTCCTGTTTTCATATTATAAAGACAGTATTCTTGTTCTCTAAAAATTTTTATTAAATGTCATCTTTTTGTTTTGTGTCCATAATAACTAATTTATATATGGTGGTTGACTGCTATTTTAGTAATTCTTTTATTTTTTGATACCACCTTTTGGTCATTATTATACACTTTTTCAGCCAATGTTTATTTAACTTTGTCAGTATATGCGTCACTATCTATTATTTCAGCCTTTTCTTCTCAATTTAACTTTCTTCTACCTGAAATTGATTCTTGATTTTGTTAATAAGAGTTTGCAAGAGGAAGGCTTACTCAGTTTTTCTTTTGCAATGTTTTGCTTTGTTTCCTAAAATGTTTATTTTCTCCTTGTCTTATTTACTCTTGATTGTTGATAGTTTTGTTCAGCTTAGATTATGAGATTGATACTTGTTTGTATTTAGCACTTGGGGTATATTTTTTCTTTGTCTTTTTTCCTCTGTTTTACTGATGAGAAAAAAAATTATCATTCCATTTCATTTCTTTGAAAGAATCTACCTTTGCTACTATTTTTCTAATAGTTTTCTAAGTGTATTTGAATGTATGTTCACAATGATTTGTCTATTTATTAATATAATTTCCTTCCTCTTATAGGCATTAAATAGGCATTAAAATCCCTTAATATAGGCATTAAAATCCCAAAACCCTGTCCATAACTCATATATCTGTGTTTAAAACTTCCATAGATAACTGCAATATCATCACTTGTTTTTTAGTGTCTTGCTTAATTCTTAGCATCTAGAATTGCTTTCTTTTAAATTCAGCCATATTTTGCTATATCTCTTTATAGCCTAATTTACATTTAGCATCTGTATGTCTTAGTGGCCATTCTTATCAAATCTATGTGTCATAATGCTTGAGTTGAACCTGCTTTACAAGACCATGCTAATTTTTTTTTAATTCCCATGGAAGCTTTGGTGCAATATTAAAATTCTCACTAGCTTCTTTCTTCTCTGAAATGCCAAAATATTTATATGGCCCATGCCACCAAATATCTGATTGCATGTTACATGTTTTTCCCAGAAGTATTTATGTATATATGTCCTTTTTTTGTTCTATCATAAGCAATGCAAACTGTGTTAAAAAGAAGATATATCCTAATCTTAAATCCAATGTGACAATGAACTAGTCTTAAAACAGGAGACTTAGGTCCTTAATCAAGGAAGCTTGACAAACAACATAAACCAAAAATAAAGTATTATGCCATATAGAAATTTAAGTTCATAAAGTACATTCATCTTCATGATAATTTTGGGAGCCATATTTTATCATTTCACTTTACATATGAAACAACGAACCCTTTAGGAAGTATGGGTCCAAAGTCACAGAGTTAAATCACAGTAGAGAAAGGGGTCAAGCTATTTCTTCTGCTTAGTAGAGTGTCTTTACTACTGTTTTATATTTCCTATGCTGTTTCCTTACTTGAAAATTGGGGCTGTTGTGAGATTCAAGGAAGGCTATGTATGTGCCTTTACTGTGTAAACTGCCTAGTGCCGCATAACTATGAAAACTGAGGATGGCTATAATGCCAAACAGCTGAATTCTACCTTGACAGAGAGGAACCAAGCCTTTCATACCTTGGTTAAGTAACATGGTGGCCATCTTGTCTTGACCAGGTTCCCCTGAAAGGATTTTAATGGAAGGGCAGTGCACTCAGAAAATCTAAGTATGAGATCAACTCTTTCCATAGTATCATCCTCTCAACAAAGAGTTTGCCTTGCTTATCTAAAAGGAAATAAAAATATTGTGTTTCCCATCCTTAGCGTTTTTGTTCCCCTGTCCAGAAGTGTGTCTCATCCTGTCAGGCTTGATACCTACAGGATTTTATAGCTCTCTTCTAGGCTTCATGCTGCCTTTGTTATGATTCTTCTTCTAGCCAGGTCTTTACTGTGGCAGGGAAGGAAGAAATTGAGGTTATTAGCCAGCTCATTCCAGGAAGAAACATCTCCCTGACACTTGGCTGGGATAGCTATATAAGCCCTTTATCGTTAGAAAAGCAGAAAACCATTGAAAATTGAAGTGCAATTAGAGCCAATGTACTTTAAAGCAAGTGTATTTACATGTAGGCTAATTAAAGAAATCTTTAAAGAATTCAACATTACAGATGGTACACTGAGGAAAATGTATATTTGGTTATATCTTTCTCTCTCAGTGCTAAATTGTACAATAAACACATATTCATTTATAGAATGCTCTCAAGTTGTTATGGCAACGGAAATTTAGGGTCAGACAGAAAATGCATTGTTGCCACTGTTCCCTGAGCCTAAAAAAATAGAGTTTTAAAATCTGATGAGCTTTGAACATCATTTAAAAAGAGGAAGTTTACTTTTGTTGCCTATGATTTCATGTCTAGACTTCAGGCTCTTCTCTGACAAACTTCATTATGCCTTAAATCTTCAGTTTCTTCCCAAATAATCTTGTTCTATATAAAGAATATCAAGTAATTTATAGTTAATTTGTATAAATCAATGTTATTTTGTTATTTCCAGTAAAAATTTATTTACTTATCTTTTATTTATTATAATCTTGCAGGATTGATGCAAACCCTATTTAATAATCTCTGGTATATTTCATATTACTTTTCATATCTACGAAATGGGTTTGATAAGATACCTTAGAAGCCTATATTAACAAAAACACACACAAAACAAAAAATAAAAACACATAAGAGAAAGCTCTTCAAAAATAGTAATTTATAAGCTTGCTTTCATGTGCATTTCAGAATTGTTATTTCATATATTCATCCAGAAAATGTGGATAATGCATTTCCTATGTGCAAATGCACACTAAGAAAAGGCAAAATAAAATAAAATTTAGTGTTTGTCCTCAGGAACTCACCTGTTAGGCAGGTAAACTTGATAAACTGAAGTTCCAGCCATAGATGAAGAAAATATAAAATAGATTGTAATAGGAAAATAATGAATTTCAATTTTATCCTTTATCAGCAGAGACTAGCTTGTTTTGTTAAGCTGTCTAAACTGACTAATAAGAAATCAGTCTTATTATCAAAGTATATACAGAGTTCTGTGAAAATTCACAGAAAAGATTATCGTCCTTTAATAAGGAAGAGGTATCTGATTCTTATCTCAGCCTGCTCCTGTTGTCTTGGCCTCATCTCTAATTCTAGTTGTGCTATAGCTGTAGCACACAGGTCCATGGTGGGGTCGGCTCATTTCTTGTAGAAAGCTTCCCACTTCAAGTCCACAATCTGTTTCTCCAGCATGCTGACCCAGAGCATCTGTGAAACCATAGCTTAGAAAATATGCAGAATCTTACTCAGACATACACAAATACACAACCAGAAGTGCAGGAGTATAGGCACACACAGGGCCAACCCTGAAACAACAGGATCAGGAGAGGATAGCTAAATGGTCTTTCCCTGTTAGAGTACTTCGCTCCTTCCTTTGAATATCGACTATCAATTAAACTACATGCATAACTATATCGTCTCAGGCTGTGCTTATGGAGAGAGTCTGGGCAAAGGCAATTGCTCTAGGAGTGGACCTTGAAAGCTAGTCCCCAGGAGGAATCCTGCAACTGGATCAATCACCTGTGAGATGACAAGAATCTCATTGTTATTAATAAGAGGAAATGGTGATAAACCAACTTGCCCATTTTACCATTGAAACATCTAAAACTCTCATTTGGTTATGTGCCAGAGCTGGAATGTGCTTCATGAAGAAGGAGGCAGAACTGAGTTGTGTCATAGCTCTGTCCTTTCAACAGCATAATGTTATGATAATCATTAGGCTTTGAGATTACCCAGCTTGGGTGTGCTGCTTGGGAAGCCTTGCAAAAAGAAAATGAAATGCTCAGGTAAGGCAACCATTATCTTTATGCACTCTAAAAACCCACTATCTACAAGAAATTATTTAAAGATAGTTTATGCATAATGAAACTCTCATCTTCTGTATCTGCAGGCAAAGATGTGTTGAAAATGAGACTTAACTTCTATTTGATAATGGTGGAATGATTGTTGAAAGTCTTAGCTAATGACCAGTCTGAAAATGACTAGCAAAAGTGGTGTCTGTCTTACAGGATCAGGTACATATGCAGTATGCCAATAGCTGATGTATAGTGTGCTCTCAGTAACAGAACAGATGGATGCAGGACCCAAAGAGCCAATGCAGCATTAGCCTCACTTCCATCACTTCCAGTGTCCAACATGTACAGAGTCTGATATTCTTCCCCACAACCTTTGGTTTGAAGTCATAGCACACAGCATCAATATCAGGTTACTTTAGGCTTCTCACGCCTGTGAATCAACTGACAAAAGAAGTATTGTAATGAAATGGGTCACAGAACATGAGGGGCTGGAGGTTCTGCTCCAAAGTCATGACATGGGTGTGTGCCTGTCACCAAGGATGTTCTTTGTATCCTTCTTTCCAGTGAAAATGGCAAATGGGCAATTGCTGTAATTGAGACAGTAAGAACAGAGCTAGAATATTTGTCTCATCAAAAATCACGTCTTTGTCACCCATCAGGCAGGTAACCCAGAGAAGCTGAAGTTCTGGCCAAAGGTGAAGGAAATATAAAACAGGTTGTAATAGGGAAATAATGAATGTCAATTTTAGCCTTTATCAGTCGATAAGGCTTGTTTTATTAAGCTGCCTATATTAGATCGTTTTTACAGACTTGTAGCTGTCACACTTTGGTGACTCAGTGAGATATTAGACAAGGAAGGGCACACACAAACAATGCAAGGTAGCCTCTATTAGATGCCTCTTAGGGATAATGTCACATCCTCATCCAGGCCTCGCAATCATTCCATCTGTGGCTAGAACAAGTGGTCCCGTACAAGCTTTAGATCACATTGCACTGACAGTGTCACATTTTAAGCCTGTATCTCACATCTCTTGTTTACATCCTGGGCCTTCTTTGCCATCATGGGCATCAGTATGATACCTTGGCATGCATTCACAACAGCTAAGAATTACAGAGACCACTCTTACCAATGGGGCACAGGAGACAACATACAAATAAATGTCTTTACCTGTCATTTCTGGAAGACAATTTGGGGAGATCACTGCCCAAATGAACTACAAAGAGGCTCCTATCTTATCATCATCTCCACTCTTCACACCACGGGAAGGTATGATGAAAAGTGTCATAAAATAGTGGCAATAATTCCTAAGGAATGAAGAAGAGATGTCCAACTTTTTGAGCAGAAATGAGAAGGCAATTATGACATGATGCTTATAAACGACAAGAATAAAAGAACTTATGCAACATTAAAATTAAAAAGTCATCAGTAACAGAGAAGCTTACTTTAGAGAGACAATTCTCATTTTAGAGAGACAACTCTCCACCCGCATTAAAAAGTAGAATTTCTAGTGTTGTTGTCAATGTATGCATTTAGATTTGTTCTTCACTATTACAGCAGGCACAGCTCCAATAAGGGACTTCTGGAGAATTTATATGGGTTTCAATATATTAAATTATTATAAGAGCAGGTAGGTGATATAAATGATTGTTTTTGTCTAGGTGGAGATTCTGAGTAAATGAAGATCACATATCATTCTAACGTGGGCTGCATTATTCAGCTTAATCTGGTAGCCACATGGAAAAGCAGATATGTCAGATCTAGGGAGTACTTTTCTTAAGTAATTTTAAAAAATTAAATTAGTTGTGGAAATTTAAGAATGTGTACAGAAGTAATTTTGCTAAAAAAATGCAACCAATAATGTGCCTGTGTGTAAAATATAACCCCAGATTTGTGTCTTCTTGTTTAGCTAATGCTCTTTACATTTTAGATAACCCATTATTTTCTTCAGTTTAGTATTCTGAGCTTGAACCTGCCTATTGTGGAATCGGTAGCAAACCTGGATTTAGATCTATAACCACATCTCAACTATCCCTGTGTTTTGTGTGATTGTGGGGTATTTAGTATTACTTAATCCAAGTTTACTCTTTCGTATGATAGTCCAACAATAACAAAATAAAAGTACCTATAGAAATACAGTTATAAAATCTAAAAATAAAAATAAAAAGTATAAAATGAAAGTAATAATACTCAAGCTTCATATTGACAGAAATAAAGTTATCAACTTATATAAAATCCCTGGCACAACTCTTTGTGCACTGATAATTGCTATTAATATTATTCATATCCAAATAGGTTATAATTCTTATTTGAAAATTTTGCCCCTGTGGTTGATTAACTTAGATACCAATTTTACTGAATTGCTTAACAAACCTTTATCGAGACCTGTCAAGTGATTATTGATCCATCATAAATTTATACAAATAGTCATTCGCCCTTCTTTCCTTTTTTTTCATCTTTCCTTCCTCCTATCTTCTTTTCTCAAATTGATAAGCTCTCATTGTCCATTATCTACCTTTAGGCTGTGGCACTATTCAGTAAGTTCAGAAAGGTGTTGTTTCACATGAGGGTTCTAGATTAGGAGTTGTTAGTGAAATGTCACAATAACAAAGACAAATAATTCAATGCAGTTTGCAGTCTTATTAAACTACTATTCAGTTTAGAAGAATAAACTCAATTAGCAGAATAAATTAACTCCAAAATTTAATCTGTTACCCTTGAATTTTTTTAACTTTAATATGTAGTTAGAGGCTTCTTTTCATACAGTGCTGGGAATTGAGATATTTTAACCAGCTTTTCATCAAATGTCACTTACCATAAGTTAGTTGTTGTTTGTTTGTTTGTTGTATGTTACATATGTAAATGTGGGTAAATACTTCTAATTAATGCATTTATCAAATTTTATTTGTTTTAAAATAAGTATATTGTCCTTCATTCCTAGGTTCTAAAATAGATATGATACTGAGATACTTAACTGTTGATATATTTGATTATGTAGTTTCCTTATTCAAAATGCTTGGAACAAAAAGTGTTTTGAATTTGGAATTTTTCTATGTTTTGAAATATTTGCATATACATAATAAGATGTCTTTGGAATGGGATCCAAGTCTTAAGAGGAAATTTATTTATGTTTCCTATACGTCTTATATACATAGCCTGAAGGTAATTTTATGCAATCGTCTAAATAGTTTTCTGCATGAAACACAATTTGTATACATTGAACCATCAGAAAGTAAAGGTCTCACTATCTTAGCCACCCTTGGGGGCAATCTGTGGTTATTTGGCATCACCATAATTCCTGATGCCGAATTTCTATGCCATCAACAAGCAAACATTTTATTACATATATTTGTGCATTAAGAACCTAACCA
The DNA here is from genome assembly GCA_963573385.1 of Cacajao melanocephalus. Taxonomy (NCBI): domain Eukaryota; kingdom Metazoa; phylum Chordata; class Mammalia; order Primates; family Pitheciidae; genus Cacajao; species Cacajao melanocephalus. The sequence goes on along the minus strand of CAUYLG010033126.1, from coordinate 52,254 downwards.
TAAAAAAGACATACCATTAATACACTGAAAATACAATGTGTCAAGGGTGACTAAGCACACAGTAGCATCACCAGGATACCATATAAGCTGTTAAACAACAGCTACGACAAACAATGGTTGGCTTTCAGTCTCCACCTACGATTCTGTTTTAATTAAAAGGTTCACTGCATTTTGGTGGGGGGGAAGAAACATCAGAAGCAGTTGAGGGACCAGAGAGTGAGTCCTCGAGGGATGAGGAGGCATCCTGCTGAATGGCTTTTAAAATGTTTCCTCCAGAATCATCTGCATCATTAATGGTTTTTGTCTTAAAAGTCTCTCTATGATTATACAATCTAACATGATTTCTTGTTCTGTTATGAACAACCTCTGCTCTAGTCTCTCAAGAAGCCTGTCACACATTTTCACCATCTCATCCATAGGCACTTTTTCTGCAGTGTTAACAACGTTATCTTCATTATCACTGTTATCCACATTGCCTTGATTCAGACCCATTTTGGCTCTTTTACCATTAGTCAATGACTGAACAACTGGAGCCTCATTATTGATATTAAAAACTACTTCAAGATCTACTTCTTAACAATTTACTGATGGTCTCTGAAGGTATAACTTTTGGCTCTGTAAGGAGTTCAGACTTTTTCTTTACTTGACGTGCGAAATTCCTTAAGGTCACAACCTCGCTCATCATCATCGCTGAACATAGCTGCAGATCAGAGGCTGTGCCTGTGTTCCAAGCATACAGCATCATGTATGCCAAAGTCCTTTTGAAAACCATCCACACCAACACCTCTGTTCACTGCTGCTACACTGCTGTTCAAGAAAGTGTTTTCATATTTACTCTTCATCAATCTAGGGATAGCTTGGTCACATGGCTGAATTAATGAAATCACATTTGGTGGAAAGTTTGTGACATAGCATTTCTTTTTATTAAAAAAAAGCTTTTAGAAACTGATGCTTAAGTAAATTATCGTACATTTGCTTATTTGTAGCTTTTTACATGGTGTTGATTTTGTGCTAGGCTCAGAACAGAATGTTGTACAGCAAGTGATGACAGTGTGGTTTTAAAGAATTCTAGATATTTGAAGGAACACAGAAGAACCGTTAATAAAATGACAATATGCAGCATATATTTAATTTTTTATTTGTAATTATCTATATGAAATGGTTCATACACATTTTTTTAAATCCACAAAATTGTGTCTTAGATTTATTAAGCAATTTGCTTAAAGTTGCATCGGCAGGGCCAGGCCCGGTGGCTCACGCCCACAATCCCAGTACTTTGGGAGGCCAAGGCGGGAGGATCATAAGGTGAAGAGATCGAGACCATCCTGGCCAACATGGTGAAACCCCGTCTCTACTAAAAAATACAAAAATTAGCTGGGTGTGGTGGCACGCGCCTGTAGTCCTAGCTACACAGGAGGTTGAGGCAGGAGAATTGCTTGAACCTGGGAGGAGGAGGCTGCAGTGAGAGAAGATTGTGCCACCACATTCCAGCCTGGTGCCTGGCGACAGAGCAAGACTCGGTCTCAAAAAAAAAAAAGTTGCATAGGCAGAAAATGATAAAGCAGGAATGTTATTCAGATCTGCCTGACTTTGAAGTACATATTTTTAACAAGGACAATATATTCTGTATTAAAGACATAAATAATCATAATGTGAAAGTGTATTCTTAGACTAAGAGAACACATGCATATGCGCACACACGCACACACACACACACTTCCATATGTCTAAATCTTTAATATGGGCAATTTTACATTGCACATTCTGCTTTTCTGCAATAAATATGCACTGATTTTATAATCATGATTTGAAAAAAAATGTGAGAAGCTGAATGGTTTCATGAGATGTCAAATAGGAAATCTTGCAAACTGGGCAGGAGGTCTCTGTTTTCTCTGTCTCTTTCCTGAAGGTCATGCTGAATTTGGACACTGGAGAAGAGAAAGGAGAGGACCATTCTGGCTACCCCAGGACTCAGAGATGGTATGTGTCCAAGCACCACACCACCTGGCCTCACTGGAACACAGGAATGAGAAGCAGACTATGGAACAGACCATTCGAAGGCTGGCATAGGGCTTTGCATATTTGGAACCCGGCACTTGGCAAGCCCATGGTAAATGTTAGGGATGCAATGAGCTGCCTTCTCTTTCTACTCCTTAATTACATTCTACTTTATGCTCTCCCTTAGATAGTCAGGGGTGGTTTGGGCTGTGCTAAAATTCTTGTAATGCTCTGGTTAGAGGTAGATAAGTGAGGAGGCAAGGGTGTAAGCTATGATTTTTAAAGTGATTTCTATTTTCAGTACCAGTGCTAGTACCTTCCAGAGGTATCCATTGATTCATCGCGAATGCTCTATGATGCAGGCATTACTAACTACATTCTAGTCATTCATCATGAATGCTCTATGATACAGGCATTACTAACCACAGCCTAGAAAAGCCAGGCTACAGGGTTGGTGTAAGGTCTGAGATGACACAGCTAGTGCCATAATCAGGCATTTCCATTCTCTTGTTCATAAAATCCCTGTGTTCTCCCTGAATCACTGCTTTTTCGCCTCCCCTTCTTATGCTAGAGAAATAGTAATCTCTAACTTTAATACTAGTTCTTATTTGTCCTGACGTTAACTGGATAAATAGTCTATACTGAAAACTGATGGTCCAATACTTATTAACATAATGCCTCCATATAATAAAAATTATAAACTCCACTACACCAAAAGCTACTTTTCTATGTTTAAAATAATTTTTCACAATACTTGAGATGTAGACTCTTGCTATTCAATGCATGATTTGAGAGCCAGTAACAAGGCCATCAGCTGTGTAGCTGTCAGAAATGCAGGGGAGGCTGCACTCTAACTAGCTCTCCTGTGGTTTTTGCACATGTGAAAATTTAAAGTACTTATTGAATATTTTAACTAATGCCATTCAACTTATGCATATCATTGACATGCATATGTAACATTGTGACATGGGCTGATAAAACTAATAACTGACAGTTATAATATGTGTTGACAGCTCACCACAAGCTGGATTCCCTGGCAACTAGTTTACATGCTTCGTATCATGCAACATATGAAGCGTGATTACACTGGCCTTCAACCTGTGAAGTGAATTACACTGGACTTTAAGTGGAAAAGTAGGCACAGCACCCCAAGTGTGCCTTTTTAAAACAATGCCTGGTTGGGTCAAGGCTTTCACAACTGATGACAATGATTTCATGAAAAAGTCCTATTGGGCTGGGCACACTGTCTTACGCCTGTAATCCCATCACTTTGGGAGGCGAGGTAGGCAGATTATGAGATCAGGAGTTCGAGACCAGCCTGACTAACATGGTGAAACCCCGTCTCTACTAAAAATACAAAAATTAGCCAGGCATGGTGGTGTGTGCCTGTAATCCCACCTACTCATGAGGCTGAGGCAGGAGAATCACTTGAATCCAGGAGGTGGAGGTTACAGTGAGCTGAGATTGTGCTACTGCACTCCAGCCTGGGCGACAGAGAGAGACTCCGTCTTAAAAGCAAACAACAACAACAACAAAAAGTCTTATTATTCCTATGTTAGAGACTGATGAGTCTTTAAAGCATTGCATTAATTCTAGGTAGCATGGTTAAGTTTTAGACTTACAACTGTCCCAGTCTTGAAAACAAACTTTCAGCCAGTACGTTTAGTTGCCTGTCCTCTAGGCTTTTACAAACTAGCAGTGGAAATAGCATAATATGCCTAAAGCTGTATTTCACTGGAGGTTATCTGAGGTGCAAGAGAGCCTTATGATAAAAGAAATGCAGGAGAGTTTTTGTAAGGTGTGCTTATTAACACATTGTCTAAATGATCTCTTCTTTAGATGTAAGCAGAGTGTTTCATGAATGGAACTGAGAGAAGCAGTAAGAAGTTAAAGGAGAAAATAAATGTCTGGGCTGTCAGGAGTTTACAATTTCTATCCAGAGTGCTCAATTTTCTCCAAACATAGGCAAATGAAGAGGCTGATACTTAACACTCTTTAGGGGAGCATTTTGCTGTCTAGGATATTTTATATACTTTGGCTAAATGATTTCGAAAAGCAGATTACGCTGGACTTTAAGTGGAAAGGCAAGCAATCAGAGAGTGCCTTTGTTTAACAATGCCTGAATGGGTCGAGGGTTTCAGAGCTGATGAAAATTTTAGCTTATTAATCCATTTAGGAAGCTGGCTTCCTCATCTTGAGCTTGATTGCTAATCACAGACATTACATAATGGGCAAGCTGAGGTGGGCAAGCTCCTGGCATATTGGGATCGAAACACACTTTTAAAACAAAAGCATGGTACTCCTCCAAGTTGCCATCCCATGTTTAAAAAGTGCCAGAGCTCTTGGCTTTAATCCTACGCTGTCAGCTGCAGCCCCAAACAGAGCTGATCATAGGGGCCTCCTAATCAAAAAACCTGCATCGGCTTAGCAAAGCCTACAGAGTGAAATAGTTATCCCAAAATCTCAGAGACTTAGACATTCAACAGAAATTTCTGTTTACTCTGCCTCTAAAACCCTCTAGACTCTAACCACTTCTTACCATAACCTCAGATGCCATTCAAGTACTCAAAACCCCACATACCACTCTACCATTCTCTCTCTCTCTCTCTCTCTCTCTCTCTCTCTCTGTGTGTGTGTGTGTGTGTGTGTGTGTGTCTCTATCTCCCTCTCCTTCCCCTCCACTCACATACCATAGAGACAGAGAGGGAGGGTGAGAGACGCACCCTTTTTTTCTCTCTCTGTTTTTATTATGCAGCATATTAAACAGATACCAAATTAGACAGAATAAAGAAAATTTCATGTATCCATTGCTCAATTTTAACAATGAACATTTTATAGCCAACATTATTTATTTATATCCACACTCACCGCCCTTTCTCATATACTATCTTTTGAATTAAACCCAGATATTATATTGTTCCACCTAGAAAAGAATATCAGTGTATTTCTCTAAAAGTTAAGGACTCTTAAAAGGCATAATTACAAAGGCATTTTGACATCTCAAAACCCACATTTTAATATTGCCATATGTTCGGGCAGTGCTTGCATTTTTATAAACGGCACATGCTTGCAGATGGGTATATATGTGTGTATATATGCTTGTGTGTATATTGCAATTGTTGGAATGTTTGTTTCCTTCCAAAATTCATATTTTAATGTAATTCCCAATCTGTTTATATGAAGAGGTGGAGTTTTTGGGAGGTGACTAGGTTATGAGGGTTTCCCTCATGAATGAGATTAGTGACCTTATAAAAGAGGCTGAAGGGACCTTGTCTGGCCCTGACCATGTGAGGACACAGCAGGTAGGCACCATCTCCGAAGAGAGAGAGCTCTTACCAGAAACCGAATCTGCTGGCATCCCCACTTTGAACTTCTCAGCCTCTAGAGCCGTGAGAAATAAGTTTCTGTTGTTTATAAATTATGCAGTCCACAAAATTTTGTTATAGCAGCCCCAAACTGATTAAGACGTATGTATATTTTTATGTACAGTTGACTCTTAAAAAACGTGGGTTTGAACTACCTACATGGATCCACTCATATGCTGATTTACTTCTGCCTCTGACACCACTGAGACATCAAAACCAACCTCTCCCCTTCCTCCTCTTCCTCAGCCTATGTAATGTGAAGACAATGAAGTTGAAGACCTTTATGATAATCTAATTCCATTTAATAAACAGTAAATATATTTTCTCTTCTTTATAATTTTCTTAATAACATTTTCTTTTCTTTAGCTTATTTTATTGTAAGAATATCATATAAAATATATATAACATACAAAATATGTGTTAACTGATTTTTTATTTATCAGTCAGATTTCCTGTCAATAGTAGGTTATTAGTAGTTAAGTATTTGGGCAGTCCAAAAGTTATACATGAATTTTCAAATGTGTGAAGGTACAGTGCTCATAACCCCATGTTGTTCAAGGGCCAACTGTATGGATAGAAGGATGGATAGATGATACATAGATAGATGGATAGATAGATAAATGATAGAGAAATACAGATATATCTATAAATATAGAGAAAAATACAAATATGTAGATATAAATACAGATATAGACAGATATAGATATAAATATGTATATAAATACATATAGATGTGCATGTAATATATAGTGTGTTTATTAAGTTTGTACCCAAACAGGAATTGCTGATACATCCCTTAAGTAACTTTTAATCCATAGGGTTACCCTGCATCTCCTTCGTGGCTGTTACTGTGTCCTGATGTGGAGAAACAACTTCTGTCATGGCCTCCTTTCCCACTATGCTCTTCTCCGTTCATCAACCTGAACTTCAGAGTAAAAATTTCATTGCCTCTTCCTAGCCCTTCTAAAATTTTCCGTTACACCTAGAATAATGTCCAAACCTCCTAATATGACCATCAGAGTCATCGAGAATCATGACCTCTCATCTCTGGGAAGTCAGCTCCTCTGGGCTCCTTTTGTTCACTTGGCTGCAACCACATTAGTGCTTTTTCTCTGACTATGGATCATGCCAAGTTCTCAGGATTGCCACTCCCTCCATAGAAGGGCTCTCCCTTAAATGTTGGTGTGACTGCCCATTTCTTATTGCTTATGTTGCCACTCAAATACTACTTCTCAGAAAGGATCACTCAATGAAAGTAGTGCCCACTCTGCAAACATGTGTTCCCCTTGCCTTGCGTTTATATTTATCTTACTCTTATGCCATCAGGATGAGGCCTCTTAAAGCCAATGTCTGTGTCTCCTTTATCAATTTCTATATCCTGGAGCCCAAGACTTAGCCTGGCATGCAGCATTGCCTCAGTAAGTCTTTGTTAACTAGCCTCTCTTAAATAATGAACAACACTTGAGTTTTTCTATCAAGTATTCCTTTCTCATCATCAACACCAATAGTTTCATAATTACATTCTGCTCTCTTACACTTAGGCACTTTTCAGGGTGAATTAGATGTTCCTCACCACTGCCCCATCACTCTTAGCTGTGGTGTGATGACTCAGGTCTGGCTGCAATACAGTCTAGGAACGTGCATCAAGCCACGATATTTAGACCTGCTGCATTCTGTTGGGGTTGCTAGACCACAAGGATCTCCTCCAGAGAGAGAAATCTGCCATTTATTTTACAATGTGAAACAATGCGAACTGCTTGATATGTGTTATCTCACTGGATTTTCAGTATCCCATCTTTTTGTGGTTTGAGGAAACTGAAGACTCAAGGAATGTAACTTGCATTACACAGTGGAGAAGCTATGATTTAAACGGGGATAAATTTGACAATAAAACTAGACCTCTTCATTCAAGACAGTGAGAGGTTAGTCACTGACCCACAGAAGACTGGTCAGCATCCTTCACAACAGTGGAATGTCATTTCATGAGGACAGAAAAGTCCTTAAAATTAATTGAGCCTAGAATGAAACTCTGTGTCTCTATAAACACCAGCTATGTTACGTAGAATTTTAACATATTCTTGCTTTGTCTGAAAATGTTCAAAATTTCCAAGAATCAAAGCAACAACAGCAAATGACACTCACGGAATTTGTTAAGCCAATACCACTTAGATAAACTATTTGCATTGCTAGGTATATTGTGCAAAAATATAGCAGAGGTGATTCCTCCTCCTCATAGCAGGCTTGGAACTTAACATTAAGTTAGCTGAGAATCGTGAAACATATGGATCACAATACATTTTATTCATAAAGATTACTTTTAAATAATTAATATATTATTGGTTGAGACAGGGTCTCACTCTGTCACCCAGGCTGGAGTGTGGTGGTACCATCACAGCTTACCGCAGCTTAGAGCCAGAATCAGTTGATCCTCCCACCTCAGCCTCCTGAGAGTTGGGACTATAGGCACGTGCCACTAAGCCCAGCTAATTGTTATATTTGTTTGTAGAGATGAGGTTGCTTAGCCATGTTGCTAAGGCTAGTCTCAAACCCGTGGACTCATGTGATCTTCCTGCCTCAGTCTCTCAAAGTGCTGGTATTACGAAATGAGCCACTGTGCCACGACTATATTTCGGATATCTATGGCATATTGGTAAGAAATCTCTGTTGTAAAAAAATGTACATTGAAATTAATTACTTATTTTTGGTTTGCCTCTTTATTTTCCATCAATCTTTTCTTGTTACTGTAGACCCCAGAGGTCTACCCCAAAACTCTTTAACTTCTTACTTTACTGCTTTTTTTTTTTTGCAGTATATCCTCTATTTCTTATTGCTTCGCTAAACAGTCCTCTATTTCTTAATGCTTCATATGGTCTTTAAGACATTTTAAAGTGTTCAGTTCTGAATACCTTTATGTATGGTGAAAATTCAATATAGACAATAATATAGATAATACATGTATCTCTGATATTTCACAAAAATAAAGAGGTGTTTTTTTTTTTTTTGGCCCAAGACGAAGTCCAGAAACAGGCAACTTAGACCTGGTGCAGATGTTTGGTACTACCATCAAGAACACATGCCCTTTCAATGTTTCTTCTCTTCTATCATTGACATGTTGTCTTAATCTTCATGCTTCTCACCTCTTGCTTGCAGAGTGGCTAATGTCTAATTCCTTGGGTTCCTACTGAGATAAGAGCAAGAAATCAAGAAAAGAATATGAGAAAAATTCCATTTATGTTTTTTGACAAGAGTTTTCCTTCATGGAGAGAGGATTGCACAAATTGAATTTTCACTTTTTATAGCCTTTAAGGAAGAATCAGCAAATGGAGACTGGGATTGGAATCAGAGATCTGTTGGTCAAATTACACAGTCTGCCACTGAAACTCACTCATCTGTGAGTAAGAAAAGATCCCGCTAAAGAGGCAGAATTTCAGCTAGATCTTCATGGAGTATTGTCACAGTTAGAAGAAAAAGAGACTTTTCAGGCAGAGAGAGCAACAGGTGCAAAGGCACAGAGATAGCAATGAAGTCACATATATAACCAATTACATATATACAATATAATACATTGTGTTTGGCAGGGTCACAAGCATTCAGACCACAGCAGTACTTAATTTTATCATATAAGATATGGATAAATATTACTATGGTCTGAATGTTATGTCCCTCCCGAATACATATGCTGAAATCCTGCCCCCTAAGGTGATGGTGTTAGGGTTGTGTGTCCTCTGATTAGTGCTTTTCTAAAAAAGATTTAGGGTATTCTTTAGTCCCTACCACCATGTAAAGGCACAGTGAAAGGTGCCTCCTCTGTAGAGCAGAATGTGGGCCCTCACCAACACTGAATCTTCCATTGCCTTGACCTTGAACTTCTCAACCTTCAAAACAGTGAGAAATAAATTGCTGTCGTTTATAAGCCAGTCAGTCTCTGGTATTTTTTAAATAGCAACCCAAATGGACAAAGACAGGTACCTACTATTTACTCAGTACTCAGATTCACAACAGCGATTAAGAAATCATTGTCACTCAGGGAGTTTATAATGTGGTAGAAAAGAAGAATGTCAACATTTTTTTAAAGTCAAAGAGTATAAAAAATGAAAACTTTTAGGAAAATATGATGATTCCTAGCAGGAATATGTAATAGCTTTTGTGGGAGAAGGATCATTGGATTCTTTCCTGAAAAAGTTGCTTTTGAGAAGACACTTGAAAGATAATAGCCATTATCCAGCAAATATGTTTTCAAGGAGAACAGGATACTCAAGGAATAGGAAACAGCACATGCAAAGTTATAGACCATGATCAAAAACATTTAGCAAAATTCAAAGAGAATAATTATATCCAAGGTGGACAGAACAAAGAGGATGTGGGAAAAAAGGGCTGAGATGAGACTTTATGTGCAACAAAGGCACTAATGAGCCATGTGAAGGAGTCAAAGAGAGTGGAATATTTAGAACTAATGAGAAGTCCAGTGAAGGGAGAATATTTTGACTTTTAATATTTCTTACTTGGGCCTGTAAGACTGTGTAACATGTGCCTTGCTGAATTCTCCACATACACCTCCACCTTCCTTAACCTTCATTTGGGCTATTCTGGCCTTCTTTTCCTCCAACATGCCAAGGACTAGGGGTCCCTGATTCCTTCATATCATAAAATTCATTATTTCTATTCCATCCGTGGTTATGGAACCCCCTGGGCCTCGAGAAAGGTCAGCTTTTTGATAGGCAAGGTAAACCTCAAGGCATTTTTAATTGCTGTTTCCTCCTCCTAGACAACTTTCTCCCCTCATTTTTGCATTACTGGCTCTTTCTTAATATTAAGGTTTTTTTCCTTTGCCATAAAACAGAGCCTCAGACACAGACTTCCATGCAGGTAATTTAGCCTGGGATGTGTTATCTGAAAAGTTCAGTAAGTGTTAAGTGTGAGACAGGGAAGAAAGAAGAACTTTGTTAAGCTGGTTTCTGCTGTGGCAGTTTGGGCTCAGGGTGTGTTGAAAGCCATGTAGAATGAACCTTATACTTGTCCATCCAAAGGATGAAAGGGAGGAATGTTTATCTTCTGAATGACATCTGCCATTGGTCAAGGGTTGGCCTTAGTGTGTTACTTATCTTGTCCTTCTTGGTTTGTACATCTGCAAAGGTGTAATGGTTTTCTGCAGACATTCTGAGTAGAATAGAAGAGGCGCTAGGTGTAGCTGAGTCAAAGAAATGTTGGTTTGCAGTCTTTGAAGCTGATTGCTAAAGCTATAATGAGAAAGATAGATGGAGAGAATGAGGGATGGAGTTCAAATGATGTCCACCCAAGAGCTCAACTCAAATATTACTTCCTCAGAGAGACCTTCTTCAACTACCCAAACTAAAATATTGTCAGCCACACTTCTGCCCTTCTTTTGCAAGTTCTGCATTTAAAAAAATCATAGCATTTAGCCCTCTTTGGAATTACAATATTTTCTTGTTTGTTTAACTATATAGCTCCATTCTGTCCTCCTCACAATCTCTGGCCTCTGGCAGGGTGTTGGCTCCACAAGAGTCCTCAATAAATAATTGAGAAGCACAGACAAAAAATAAAGTTGGAAAACCTTGAGATCAAGTCATAAAAGTTCATGTAAATCACACTAAGTTGTTTGAGTTTGTATCTTTGTGTCTTGGATATCTTTATATCTTTAAACTTGCAGGCAGTTTAATTCTCATGCCACAGCTATAGAAGGTGGAGCTCAGAGTGTTCAGGTGTACAGGCCACATATGCTATAAGTGCTTATGGGATTACAATATAAACACCATTCCTCTAAGTCCCAAAGTTCCCTCGAGCCCCTGCACTAACATAACTTAATGCTGTCTCTCAAGATTAGAAGCATGAATCAAGACCATCCACAGCTTTGTGGCTTCAAAAGCAGCACACTCACTCGATTGGGAGAAGACCAGCTTCAACTTCTAGTTTTCCTAGGCTAGGTGAATCACGCCATGTCTCTAAAATAACTATTTTCCTCTGAAAAGCTAAGCCCTTGTGTTAACAAACCCATTACAGCATCAGCATTAACTTTGCTCCTCCGACTGCCGTGCTTCTGATAACTTTTTTGTAACTACCCTATTTGACTTCCAGTGTCACCTAGAGTGGCATTTGAGTCATATTTTCTCTTTATTCCAATTGTATATCATGCAGGCTTCTATAGATATTTTCAAGAATTAACTAAATGAAATAAGCAGTTAATTAGTAAAGCACATCATATAATGATTATAACAGTAATTTGCTTTCAAAAAATTATCATATATAAAATACTTGAGAGAATTAGTAGATCTGTGTTTCTGATCTTGTAAGCATCTGGAGATCCAAGTGTTTTTTGTTCTTTTATTTGCTTTTTTCTTTCTTTTTGTTTTTGAGGTATACCGTCCATATACAAAGTGCTCAGATTTTGAGGGTACAGCTCAATGTATCTTCTGGATATAGATTTGCATACATATAGAATGAGGTTGAATACTGCCTATATAACACCAAGATCAAGACATAGAACATTTGCAGTATCCTTGTAATAGTCATTAGTCTTCCCAGTTAACACTTCACTACACTGAGGTAAGTATTGTATTGACTTCTATGAGATTAGTTTTGCTTTTCCTTGTACTTCATGTGAACAGAATCATAAATATGTGCTACTTGATAGCTGGCTTGCTTTCTTAATATTGAGACTGCAAAAGTTATCCACATTGATGTGGGTAGCAGTAGTTTGTTATATTTTTTGTTTCTGATTTTTCCTTACAATATGACTAGATCACAATTTATTCACAATCCTAGGATTGATCATTCCCCCCCTCCCTGCTTTTGGCTATTATAAATAAAGTTGCTTCAGATGTTCTTACGTCTTTGGGGGTATGTGAACTCTTTGGCCGTGGGCATATATTTCAGAGTGCAGTTGCTGATCCAGACGGTAGATTACACTTAGATTTAGTAGTTTTTGCCAATTTCACAAAGTAGGTATAACAAATTACTCTCCCTTCAGAAATGTTTTACAGTCCTAGGGGTTCGAAGCCTTTGAAGGTTTGCATTATGTTTCTTTGTATCATCCATCATGCATTCCATATGTTTTACTTAGCAGGTGCTCACTAAATACTTTGTCAAAGAGCTCATGTGCTTCCTCTCCCATCATGAGAAAAATATCTGACCAAATGGTGAGACTGGCTTCATTGCATCCAAAGGCACTGCAGGAGCACCATTAAGATGGCAACCTTGGAAATTGCAGTTGCTGAAGCTTGACTTTTTGTTTTGCTTTGTTTTGCTTTTTTTAAGAATGTTTTCATCCTAATAAATTATTTTGTGATGAATCATTTCATGAATAATTAGACTGATCAAAACCAGAACCAGATAAATGACCTGCTCTGCAACTGAGCTCTTTAACAAATGTGTGGTGCCCTGGAGGCAGCCACTGTCCAATCTCTAGGCAAGGCTCGATTCAGACTACATTCCTTTACCCTAGAAGACCATAGCATTATAGAAGGCAGGATCACAAATCTCCTCAGAGATTAAATATTCAGCCCAAACTCTCCTCCGGATGCTAAGGCAATGTGAGCTAGGAGAGATGAAGAAAGGACATTTGAGTAAAAAACAATAAAATTTAATGAGGTTTGAATACTGCCTATGTAACAGGGTGACCTTTGCAAGAGTTTTTAAAATTATAAGCCTCTATTCTCTCATACAGAAGTTAAGAATAATATTTACTTTGTAGCATTTTCATGAAAAGAAGATTTAAAATTTTGAAAGATCAGGCAGGTGCTCAGCTAGTGGCAGTGATAGCAATAATATACCATATGAACAATAAGTATCATCTATTGAATGCATTAAAAATGTGCCAGGTACAATACTAACCAGTTTGCATCATTATCTCATTTTACTCTCCTGAAAGAATGCAAAATCCATGGCAGAGCTAAATACTTAACTGAGAGTCAGGCATTCTGCCAAAAAGAGATGGATAGCTTTTCGGTTATGTCTCTTCTACCACTTACCTTGGTTAAATGTCTTGATTTTTTTTGCCTCTTCTTTCAAATTTATCAAATAGTGTTTTTGGACTAAAGTCTTATCTACTAAAAAATTATATTACCTATGTGTCTAACATTTAGAGCACATCAAATAAAACCAAGATAAAAATATAAGTAAGGAGCTATTATGTACCAATAAGTTTGATAGACAGCAACTGCTCTCAAGAGATAACTAATTATAATGTCATATAGTAAGAGCTCCTGTAAGAAGTAGCATTAAATTTGACTTTGAAGAATGTGTAAATGCTTGGAAATGGGTAGAAACACACTTCATTCTAAGAAATGTGAGAAACTCTTTTGTTAGGGAAACAAATGATGTGAGTATAAAATTAAAGTGTCAAGAATTGAGGCTGGAAAATAAGTTGAGGCCAAATGGGAACCCAATTAGGGTCACAAAAAATTGAAACTAGAATCCATTTTTCTTTGGTGGCTTATTTCCTATGGAAGGCTTATATCAGCACATTTCTTGGTTTTCAGATGATAAAATATGAATTGGCCTTGATCATTACTCCTCAGAATGTTCAGGGGTGGGTCCCTCTTGATTTGTGTGGGGACGAGATTGGTGCAGTGTTTAGACAATGTGGCTTTAATTCTCTGCACACAGTTAGCATGGGAGATTGCTTCCTCTGACATTATTATGAGCCATGAAGTTCTCAGATTTTACTGCTTCAAGTGAATCAAGCCATTTTCCAAAATGAATTATGGATCATAAACCCTTGGGGTGGCTATAGTATTGCATTTTTGTGAAATCCATATTCGGGGTGGACATTTATTGAGGACATAACTATTATGAAGTGTTAGCTGCAAAGTAAGTTTGGCTCATGGTTGACTCAGCAGGAGAGAGTTTAACATGTTCACTTCTGAGTGTTGGATTCCAATCTTCTCTTCTAAAATACCATATAAATGGGGGTTGGAGGTTTAGGCAATACTCCAAAATGTGACTAGGATCAGTCCAAGGCTTAGTTAAGTGTTCTGTGTGTAGTCTCTGGGCAGAAAAGCACTCAATATATGCTAAATAAGATAATTTTTGGAGATAAAATTTATGAGCTAAATAGAATGATTTCAATTGTACTAACTTACTCAACCTAAACCATCTCTCTACTACCTTCCTTGCCTGAAAAGTGGTGAGATATAAAGACAGAGATAGAGAGACAGATACAGAGAGAAAATGGACAAAGAGACAGAGACAGAGAAAATGAAGCACAGAGAGACTGACACAGGAAGAGAAAAACAGAGAGACAGAGAAAGATGGCTGGGAGGCAGGGGGACAGAGAGAGTCAAGAAGGGAAAGGGGAAGGAGAGAGACGGGGTAGGATGGGGGTCTTCAGTCCTTATGTCGTTGTTTTCTCCACTCACATAGCAGATAACACTCAACTATTTCCAGCCTTCTCACAAGATTCTCAGATGCATTCCCTCCTATTCTGCAACTGGCCAAACATCTGACCTTCAGCCATACCAGTTCTCTTATCTTCTTACATAGGTTGCCATCTTTTGTTTATTTGTTTATGAATCTAAGTCTTCACTGCTGTTACCCCTGTAGAGATGGACTTGGCTTTATCTTTGTGCACTTAAACCTACATTCATATATTAAATCTTTGAAGGGCAGTTTTCCCCCATGTCAGAATAAATCATTCTCTTCCATGTTCTCATAGCATTTTATTCAAGTTGCCTATATATAATTTCATCTGCTTGGTTTTAGTGTTTGTGTTTTACCTATCTCCCCTGAGACTGTGTGCTATACGAAGACAGGGACCGTGTTTGCTTCATTCATTTAATCTCTCAGAGGACTGGACTGCTAGTGAGTGGCAAGCATTGCACTGAGAATGGGGGAACAGAGAAGAATGAGTGCTATCCAAGAAGCCCACAAGACAGGCTGGGTCAGAGACAGTAAAATCCAATGTGACTGCAGCAAAGTGAGAAGGATGCTACAGGTGTGACGGGAATTCAATGAACGTCTTAGCTATAGAGTCAGAAAATGTGTGTGAAATGAGCTTGGTTAAATGAAAAGGATTTAGTAGGCAAAGTATAAGAGAAAGATAACATATAAAGAAAGAAACTCATGTACCATGTTCCAAATGAAACAGAACATTCACTTATTGGGAAACTGCAAAAAGTCAGGATGATTAGAACAAAGAATAACTTTTTCATTTATAGTTACTCCATCTTTGCAAAGGGAGAAGGGACAGAGGAGGTTAACATACAATGTGTTCACTAGGTGTCTACTATGTGACAGGGCTCCATGTTTTAAAGTCTTGTTTAATATGATACAGCACGCTCCGAAGTGGAGCTCAGGCCACTGGGTTCTTGGCTTTGCCCTGGTAAGCTTTCAATGGCAAGCCAGAAGCAGAAGAAAATAGCTGTAACTGCTCCTGCAGAGAAGGGCTACCCTGTAGGAAGAGAGCAGCAGCTCAGGGCAGTTCTGGAGTCATATTTATACCTACATTTAATTGCATCCAGATTAAGGGGTGCTTTATGCAGAAACTGAAAGGGGTAGTACCTTTGGGTCACTGGGTCATTGCCATGGAAAGGGGTGGTAACTCCCAGGAGTTGCTATGGTAACAGTAAATTGACATGTTATTCTTAGCAGGTTTGTCTGATTGAAAGCTACTGTTACCCCAGCCCTGTTTTGGCTAGTCCTTATTGTGGTCTGGCGTTTGAGTCCTACCTCCTACCTCAAATATATTTAATCCTTTAAGGTAGATATTATACCTATTTAACATGTGAGGACACAAAGACTCCAAGCCTTGTCCACAGTTGCTCAGCTTGGAAGAGGCAAATGTCTCACTATGTCCATTAGCCTTCCTCTCTACCTTATGCTTTTTCAGATACTCACCAACCACAAGAATATTCTATTATCACGCAAGTTTGAGCTTTCAGTCATACATTGACATTCCTAAAGCTATCCAGTTACGCATAAACATGCCGAGGGCTAGAATTTGAGTTCACTAAGGTAGGAAGTTGGCTTCCTAGAATTATGAGAACAAGAGTGCCTCCTCCTTAGGACATAAAGGGAAATACAAAGGAAAAATATTCAACTTTCATTTAAATGAAATTCTGGCTGGAATCTGATATATTTTTATTTGTCATTTTCTACCTAAAGTGCCCTATAGAAAAGGCACAGACATGTGGAGTCGGAAACTTTGATGCAGATCAAGTCATTGCTTGTTCTGAATCTGAAGTAACTTCTCTGAATCCAAGTTCTTTACCAGTTAGATATTGCTATCAATGGCTATCTCATGATTGTGAAAATGATATATGCCAAGACACGTGGAAGTCCCAGTAAGCCATAGATATGCAAAGCTCATCAGCTATCTATTAAAATGATCTATTTGTTAAGATGAATTGCCAACATTTTTGTCCAAATTATTCTTAAAGTTGACAACTTACCAACTCCTAGAGCATTTTCAGCTCCATTGGGACAAAACTATATTCTTTACAAATATTATGACGGTTCCTAAAATACATCTGTCTCTTCTTGCCACATTTATTATACTCTCAGGTGAGTCCTGAGGCTTTCTGGTTCTATTCACCATTTCATGGAATCATTGAAACAAACAGTGACAAGTAACATAAGAAACCATATAACCGAATGCCATTACTAAGTAATTGAAACACCTCAGTCCCTGTGTGTATTTCTTTGAAATTATGACATTTCATTTGTACCACTTTGCCTCCACACTTAGGGCACCGGACTAACAGTAATCTCTCAAATTATAAAGACTCCCAGTTCTATACAGTTTCAGGGCCCTTGAATATGTTTACACATTTTCATTACCAAGCTCTGCAATCTGTTCTTCCCAAGTCCCCAGTATTAACACCAAGACTTTCATGTAGTAGAATAATCACCCTCAAAAGGATGTACATGCCCTAATCTGCAGAACATGTTTTACATTACTTGGCAAAAGGGATTTTGCAGATATGATTAAAATTTAGAATTTTGAGAGACAAATATTACTTTGTATTATACGGAGAGGTTCAATATAATGTCAAGGGCTTGTATAAAAGGAATCAAAAGTATCAGAGTAAGAGAAGGAGATGTAATGATGAGGCAGGATTTTCTTGGTGCCATTTCACCAGCTGGAGACCCACTCCAGGCATGCTGGTGGAGGTACCCCACCCACTTGGTCCAGCAGGCTGCACTTGCTATGATGGGATCCATAATCAGCTCATGGCTGGGTTGGGTGCATTGTAACCTGCTTCTGCCTTGGGTGCCGGCATCTGGAGTAGGAGAACACGGTGACATGCAAACAACTTGCAAATGAAGAAACTGCAGAACTTCAAAGAGAGTGTTACAGTTATGGCTCTGGCTCAGGGAGCCACCAGAAGTGTAGTGCTCTTCTTTCCTTCCTGTTGACTGCCACACAGTGAATGGGGGAAGTGTCTCAGCCCATTTGTGTTACATGTTACAGCTCGCTCAGTTCTACCACCCTACTCCAGCCCACAGATCCTGGCCTGGCCCAACCCCACTGCTGCTTCCCATCGTGTGGTACAGCCACCTGGTGCTAGCAGAGGGCAGAGGGATACAGCCTTTTTTGAACATGCTGTTCAGCAGGTCCTGGGTTCTTGTCCTGCATCCAAGAATGAGGTTACACTGAAAACCAGAGGGTAAGCAGGGCGGAGAGTGTTATTGAGGTGAGAAGAGACAAACCAGGTTAATAGAAAATGTGGATCAAAAGGAACAAGAGAGTAAGGACAGCACAAAAATTGTGAGGCTCCCAGAATGCCCAGATAACTGGTGGCTATAGTTATGCCTGTTAAAATGGGTGCATGGAGCTTGGCTTTGGTTAGCTACTTTGGTCTTATTTCCCCTCTGCAAAAATATCCTCTGGATATAGGCACTGCATTTACCCCATCACCTGGCAGGATTTGCAGGAAAATAGCACAGAATTAGAATATTGATCCAGATTTTTATATTACCCATCCCTTCTGTTTCTTCTGAGCTGCAGCCAAAGATAGCTGGTTGGTTTTTCACAATGGCTTTTCAAATTGGCTTTGATGAAACTATGTTCAACAAGGAATCTCTGAAAAGACTTTGTAAAGCTGAGCTTTATAAAATAAAACATCAGGTTATATTTTAGTGAATTGTGGGGTTCCATGGAGAAAGCAGAGAGTTTTTTTGGCTTGTTTGTTTTTTAAAACGGGGTCTCTGGCATCTCCTCCATTTTCCTAAGGAGTCCCAGCCTATCAGAAATTATCTTAGGGTCTCTCATGCATGCAGTAAGAGTGGTGAGACAAAATAGAGAAAATAATTCAGTTGACTGAGAAGAAAAAAAATAATCTTTTTCTAGAAAAACAAAAGCCAAAAAGAGAAAGAAAATAAAGGCCTTTTAAATATATCTATAGTTTGAATATCAACTTGACTTTTAGCCCAGAACACTCTTTTTTAAAAAGAAAATTATTTTAAATCTGTTACCTGACCTTAGCGACATTAAATGGCCAATTATTCTGGCTTTTGAACTTTACCAAAAGTAACATCACAGATAAAACTGATAGGCATTAAACAAAGGTTATGACATGACCACAGTGTATGTGGCATTTTCAAAGAGGAAGTAAGCAGTTTCTGTAAGATTTAGAATTTACAAAAATAGCTCAGAGAAAGGAATATTCAAGAAGTGAGATTAGAAGTTGTTCACGGAGAGGCAGAGAATGCCATGATTTTTATCATTTCTACAATCAGTTTGCACAGAGAAAGAGAAGCCAGAAGTCCAACTGGTAAGAATTTTTACCTGTTTGCCAATATGTCAGGCTTCTGGGTTTCCTTCTCCCAAGGATTATTGACCCTGGAGTCCTGTGAAGGGGGAGCAGTCAAAGATGTTATCTGCATACTGTAAAAGTTGTTTCTCCTCAAGAGATTGTTCAGTTAGATTTGTAAATTTTTTCTAGTTCATTTTTAAGCCAAGCAGTTTTAGGTTTGGGGAAATCAATCTTTTCTCAGTTTTGGGATGCATCTGAAGGGAGGACCTGTGGTACAAAGATGCAATTACTCATCTGTGAAGAGAGGACAGAAGAGGAAAAAGAAAAAAACAGGTTTTTTTAATTTGTATTTTCCAGAATCTGCGGGTCAAAGGATTCCCAGTGACTCAGGATGCACTTAAGAGAAGGCTAAAGATGGTTAGTTACCTATCCAGAAAGATGGGAAAAAAGAGTCTCTTTGTTCCTTTCACTTTGTAGAGAAAATCTGGGGTACATGAGGGAGATAAAGATGGCATCCCTTTTTTCTTCTGTTTTTTTTTCCCTCCGAGTCCTGGCAGCCACTACCGTGTGCCAACTATGAGTGCAAGTGTGACCTTCACCCATGAAACAGGGAGACCTAGCTAGAGAAATACTCACACTCACCTATTTGGTGCCTAAGCCTCCCACTGTCAGTAACCTTGGAGTTCCTAGACCTCATCTATGCTGTGGATGCTAGCATGAACTCTATTCATCAAGTGGAGGGCCTATTCAGCAGGAATTAGTTATGCTCACCTGCACTGTGCCCCTAGACTTCTGTTGTCATCTGCCTCTGGGTCCCTCAGATCTAGTCTTTTTGTTTAGGTCTTCAAACTGGAGCTTGAAATTGAATTATGAGCAAAAGGTGCCTGGGGAGGGTGTATAGACCTGTTAAATTTGTCCCAAGTGGCTGTCACCAAATTGCATCCAGCAAGTAGTGGGGTAGCTCCTTCATTGCTTCCCTATCATAAACAGAATACTAATGTGTGACACCCGGTTCTCCACCAACAAGGGAAAGAAAAGGAGTCCTAGGAAGTGGGGACCTGCCTTAGTAAAATACCTCTCAAAATAAAAATAAATAACCTCTCACATAGAAAAACTCCCCTTATTGACAGGACTAAGTTAACTCTTGACATGAAGAAAAACAAATAACTTATGTGCAGGGGAGGGGAAGAGGCCTGGGGGGAAAAGCCTCTTGCCCTATGCAAATAGGTTATTTCAAGAGGAAAAAGAAATCTCTCCATTGTTCCATCCTTCTTGCTTCTAAGAACCACATTGTTCTGGATTACCTTCCTGATGACTGAGCCAAATGCTTGTTTTAACCAGTAATATCTCTGTGGTTTGCAGCAACACCCCTAACATTGTACATAAAGAAGAGATAAGAACCATGACAGCCATACAAAAAAGAAGGAAAATGCCATAGAAAAGATTGGGGATCTTGGTGCTGACACCCTAATGAGCAGTTGGGGTCTGGAGTCAGTTCAGATACCTTTGGATAACACTGAGGTTTAGCCTCAGCCAGATGTCAGATACCCTCATTCGTCTCAGGACCCCCTTCCACTTCCACATGATAGAAAGACCTCTGTGAAGGAGATTGGATTGAAAAAAAAAGCTATTATCCCCAATACCCAGGTTATGGGGGTTAACAAAATCCTTCCCAGTAAGCCTGTCCTCTGTAGCTACACCATTCATTCTTAATTAGCTGACAGAGATTTGGTGCTTTATCTGCCATAAGAAAAGAGCATGAGGACAAGAATCCTCATAAATGAAAATGAAAGAGTTTTAGGTTCACACTTACTCATCCTTCCTCAGATGCTGGACAAGCCCCCAAAATTAACACAGGATTTTTTTGGGTGTTGCTTCACCAACTGCAGACCTCTGCAACCAACAATGCCTCTGCCCAGGGCCTGGCCTGGCTCTTGGCTCGCTGCTGGGGGTACCCTGCCCACTCACCCAGTGGGCTCCCCTTGGCTTGCATCCTGGCCAAACACCACACTCACTGTGGAATCCATGCTCAGTCTGAGGCTGGGGTGGGGATGCCATGACCTGCTTCTGCCATGGGCACCAGCATCTGGACAAAGGAAACATGAAGGTGCCCAAAAAAATCAGAGACGTCAGAAGCCATGGAACTCCAAAAAGGGTGTCACAGTGAGTCACAGCTCTGTCTCAGGGAGCCCCGAGGTCTGGGGCCTTGTAGGGGTCATAGCTCTTCTCTCCTTCCCACCACCTTCAGCTCAGTGAATAGGAGGAAAGGGGCATATTTCAGCCCATGTATATTACAGCTTGTTCAATACCACTGTCCTGATCTGGCCCATGGCTCCTGGGCTCCACTGGCCCTGCCATTGCTTCCTGTGACCTGAGGCAGCTGCCCAGTGCTGGCAGAGGGCTACAGTGTTACAGCCATTTTTGTATCTGCCTTTGGTGGGTCCTGAGTTTTTGTCCTGTATCCAAGAAGAATGAGGTTACACTGACAACCAGAGGGTGAGCAGGGCAGAGAGTGTTCTTGAGCAATGGAATAGTTCTCAGCAGAGAAGGGACCTGAAGTGGGCAACCACCCTACCTGAAGTCAGGTAGCTCTCATGTTTGGCTGAGTTCCAAAGGCACATAACGAGGGAGGTGTGGGCCATAGGTAGCATTGGAAAAGGCAACATTTGACTGGTTGAAAACTAGTATTCAGTCAAAATCAGGAAATAGCAGGCAAATACAAACAGAAGTTCTCACTCTGTGTTGTGGGCTTCATCTGGAACTAACAGCCTGGTCTTTAGGCTTCAGGGTGTGGTTTCACTGGGGACCTGCCTGTATCTGTCTAGGGATCTGCTTGTCTCATGCTGCTATCAATGATGGAAGCAGAGATCATAGAAAGAAAAGGATTTGAAGACACTATACTGTTGTCATTGAAGATGGAGGAAGGGGAAACAGACCATGACGTTTGAGCAGCCTTCAGAAGCTGGAGAAGCAAGGAAACACATTCTTCTCTGAAGCTTCCAGAAGAGAGTTGCATTAGTTCATTCTCGTGCTGATATAAAGAACTACCTGGGCTGGGTAATTGATGAAGAAAAGATGTTTAATTGACTCATAGTTTCATAGGCTGTACAGAAATTATGACTGGGAGGACTCAGAAAATGACCAATTATGTTAGAAGGTGAAGTGCGGCAAGCACATCTTACCCTGGCAGAGCAGGAGAAAGAGAGGGAGAGTGCAAAGGGGGAAGCACCGTACATTTTCAAACAACCAGATCTTGTGAAAATTCTGTCATGAAAATAGCAAAAGGGAAGTCCACTCCCATGATTCAATCACCTCCCACTAGGCCCCTCATTCAACCATGAAGATCAGAATCTAACACGATGTGGGTAGGGAAGCAGAGTCAAACTGTATTATGAGTGTAGCCCTGCTAATTCATTTCATATATTTGACCTCCAGAATTGCAAGATAATATGTTTTTGTTGTTGATATTTGAAGCATTAAATTTAGAGTGTATATTTAAACAGCAATAGCAAATTAATAAACATTTAAAATAAATTCCAGCTCTTATGTCTGAAGGTCCTTTCTGCAATCCTACAGAAGTATTTTCCCACACCTTTCTTCACTTTATATATTTCCTTCATAATTGTTTGTGCACTCTATAAATGTTTTGACCATGGGTCTCTTCAATTGTATCAATGTTGTTTCTTCAAATAGAATGTAAGTCTCAAAAGACCAGGGACTATATTTTCTGTTCTTGTTCACATTTGTATTTCCAGTGCCTGAAGAGTTCAATGAATACAAATTTGAAGATCAAAAAAGCAAATAATTAATAAGTATCTGCTGAAGAAACAAAGTCTAGGACCTTTGCATTTTCTAATACTAGGTTTAAATTTTTTTGCATTCTTTCCTTTATGGTCCAAATCTCTGTGGTCCTTCTGGTAAAACTCCTCATATACCTTGATTATAGCTGTACCTTCATGACTCACTATGTTCTTTTATGCTGACTGAGCTTCCTGTGACACATTCATTACTTGTGCAATTTATGCATAATGGAAACAGCGTGAGCTTTGTCCCCTGGAACCTTAATCCCAATTCCAGTTCCAGATTCCCACTAGAAGGTGACCTCTATGGATCTTTGTTCACATATTAAAAACACAATAAAAACAACTGTTAACAAAATTTGCCTTTTTAAGTCCTTGTGAAGATTAAGATATTATTTTACCAGAAAAAACTTAGTGTCTGACACAGCCAATGTTTTATAAAATTATAATCTTCTAAAAAATGTAGACCAAATGTTACTTTTTAGTTGTATCTAGATGACTTTTCAGTCAACGTTTTCTGCATTTTTTATTCAACATATTCAATATATGGAATTAATTGTAATCTGGAGAAAATGTGACTTGAAGTCAGTAGGTATGTGCTCTAATTCACTTGCTAGCTATTATTTGTTTGGCTATAATTCAAGCAGTTAAACTTCTATTTCTTTATCTATAAAACTAAGATGATAAGAGCTAAATCAGAAAGTGTTACAGAAATAAGTTGTTCAATCAAACTAATTAGCACTTTTATATCTCACAAATATGAAATAGCCTTTGAGAAAGAAATTAATCAGTTGACAAATATACAAAGTCAAAAGTTAAAGTTGTACCTCCTCCCATTTTCTGTATTTTTCAGGGAGTAGTCATGGTGAAAAATACAGAATGACGTTCCAAGATTTACTACCAATCTTGTTCATTCTATCATATCCCATTTTAAGTGTTTTTCTTTTGAAAATATAATTAAAAAGAAAATATTATTCCAATCCAGAAAAATCTCAGAAAGGAGAGAAAAGAGAAACAATTTTGTTGTTGAATAAGCAATAAACCAGAATATGATGCACATCACAGGCAATCTGCTTAGAGATTGCAAACACCAAAAAGAAATCTTGTTCTTTTATGCAGCTCAGCAAATAGAATCTGTTACATACATGTTCTCAAGATAAGCAATAACTAGTGGTCAAGTAAGGGGACTTGAGGTGCCTTTTGTCACACATGTTTATATTACATTATCCTGGTAATTGGGTGGCCATCTGTGTTAACTAATTGGCATTATCAAAAGGAAACATAAACTTCTCACATCTTTGTGAGAGAAAGTAGTTCCGAACCTTAAAGAGAGGCATCCTCTGAATTTATGCTCCTACTATCCCTCAGAAACTGGAATATAATGGTGCTATATTCCTTGAAAATTTCATTTCAAAGAGGTGGTTTTCTGGTCCTTAAGAGAGACATTCTGGGGTTTGATGCTGAAAAGAGGTTTACATACCATTTCATAATAGTTGTATACATTTCCAGGTTCACAGAGAAATAACTTATATTACATATTTTCCAAAGTAAATACTCTGAGACAAGAGAGGGAGGCAGAAGTTTTTTTATTTACTGCAGGGAGAGTTAAATTCCTTATTTTTAATTTGTGTTTTCTCTTACAGGCTCCTATCTAGATTCCTCTGTTATCAGAAAGTAGGTCTTTACTTGTTTCCTCATCTGTATGGTAAATATATTAATTTAAAAAGTGAATATGTATAAATCGACTAGAATAAATGCACGATGCATAATGCCTGTAGGGCAAAAAAACTGGACAACAATAACTTAACTTAAACATACCTTGAGAATGACCTCAGGGCCTAAGAAGAATGTGTGTTCTGAGTTCTGAGCCAAGGAATCCCTGACTAAGTGGCCAGCCTGAAGATTCACTCCGCACCTACGAAGGGCATCTAAGCCCTTTGCCATCTCTTGGAACACAGTCTCTACAGGGAACTGAGGCCCTTTGTTCTGAGTTAAATGGAGGCTGCTAGTTGGAGGATGTTAAGTGAAAATGCTCTGTGAACTGCATGCTTTTCACAAGTGAATGTGGTTCTCCTGTCCAGAACACCACTGCTGGACTGTCCCTGAATGTAAGTCCTGTCAATAAACCCTATGTCTTGTTTTCTGTCTCTGGATATCTTTGGCCTCTTGGCCATGACGTCACCTCTTTTGGAGTCAATAGTGTTCCAGCACAGCAATGCCTTGTGTGAGTGTTAATGATCTGATCTAGCACTGCATTCAATTTGCCTCTTCAATAGCTTTATTGTCTACCTTGCTTTATTTATGTAGTGATCATGATTTTAATTTGGGTGCACTCAACATGATTTTAAGGTTTCTGTTTGTTTGTTTGTTTTCCAGTTCACACTCAGTTGTCCAGATGCAGATCCAGGGGAGGCACAGTTGGATTTGATAAGGGTCAAAAATTAGCTTACTTAAGTCAGATAAAGGGGAAGCGACAAGTGTGTTAAAGACGTGTTTCAAAAAGTGGGGTTATGTTACCAGGAAGTGCAGAGTTCTCATTTCTAGTCTTCTTGGAAGAAAAGATATGGTCAAGAGACCAATTGTTAAAGTAAGCAAAGGTTCATAAGAGTCCAAGAGTCCACCTGAAGAGAGGAGTGGGCTGGCCGCACTGGGAGAAGCAGTAGCAGTGACGGATAAATTGCAGCTGAGTTTATTCAAAGAGAGAGAGAGAATACACTCAAAGATGAGGCAGAGCAGGCTGCTGGGAAAACAGCCATCCAGCACCCCAGAGAGTTCTGCACTGAGGTTTCTGTTATGTTGGACTCTTTAAAAAGTTACTGCCTCTGTCTTCGAGTCTCTACCTTTGCCGGTGTCTAGTTTCCCATTTCTGTCCTAAGTTTCTGCCTAGTTCCTACCGAGTCCTGCCCTGGTGCCTGGGATTCTTGCTTACTGTCAGCTGATGGGACATGCAGGCCCCGTGTTGGATAGGAATCCTACCTAATGGTGGCTTTGCTCATTACCGCCACTGCAAGATGGTTATATAGTGGTTAAATCTGTACTTCAGGTCCCTGTACATCTCAAGAATTTCCCTTTTGTTCCCTTTTATTCTTATGAGCATATAGCTAGCTGCATTCTGACAGGTTATCTGCTGAGTAAGCAATTACTGGGCATCTTCTCAGGCATTTGGGGGCACTCCTTTCTGCATAGGTACTTCCCCTCCTCTCTGTTCCCGTCTAGTATACATGTTTCAGCTGTTCCATGGGGTGTGAGATTTTCCAGAGCTTCCTTTATCAGGGGCTCCTGTTCATGTCTGACTATCTTCCTACTCTAACAATGATAAGAAAAAATAAAGTATAAGTTCTGAATACAGAGTGAAGGGAGAACATAATGAGATAAAGGAGAGACAACAGAAATGTGGTAGGTTCAATGAACTTCCTTCATGATGAAGCAACTGTTTTAGGCAGGTTCGAAGAGTGAGAGAATTAGAACTGTCTCTCTAAATTTAGGAGAGGTGAAGTTAGGCGCTTATTGGTAATAACAAGTTCTGAGGTGTGGCCATGGGCTTGGGTAACTCTAGTAAGTTGGAGAGCAAGATCA
The DNA here is from genome assembly GCA_963573385.1 of Cacajao melanocephalus. Lineage (NCBI taxonomy): Eukaryota > Metazoa > Chordata > Mammalia > Primates > Pitheciidae > Cacajao > Cacajao melanocephalus. Next base: position 25,803 of record CAUYLG010033126.1, on the reverse strand, counting down.
CTGCATGACGATCAGGAAGTGAAAAGCCAAAGTCCTGAAATAATTGTTGATGGGGATACTGAAATCACTGTGCATTATGAACAAAAACAGCATGGGAGGAGGAGCATCATTGTAGATGCTGAAATCTTCAAGGAATTGAAAATCTGCCTCAAGTACTGAAATAGCTGCAATATTTACAACAAATATGTAAATGACTGGGACTAAGAGGGGTAGTAAGTGAAATACTTTATAACCTCAGAATGCATCTTAGGAAAGAGGGGGGATCTTCTAGAATTCCTAACAGGGAAGAAATCACCTGTCCCCTTCTGCAGGCCAGGGCTATAGGAGACGTGGAATCCTCAGGAGTGATCCAAGTGTTTGCTTTTCCATTTACAAGTGAAAAGTAGAATGGAATGGAGTTTGCTGGTTATGTAAGTTTTGTGTGGTACAGAAAGCTCTGAGGGTTTGGCAGGGATAGGAGATGAATTTAATGTGGGGATACTCATCTCTGTGTAGGTAAAATGATTTAATAAAGGAATGAACCAAACAGGAAGTACAACCAAATCCCTCCTCCAGCTCCTCAAAGAATGATCTCTAACTTTTTTCCCACAGAGGAGACTTGCTAATGTGATGGATAAGAAAGCTGGACGCATCTTTATTCTACCTTCTCTCCAGCCTAGCATCTTGACTCAGAATTTAACTGTTTCATCTGGGGCCAGGAGGAAGCTTTCTCCCAGTTATTTACCACATGTTAAAACTGAAGCTGTATCCTCATTCCACTGCTGAATGCAATCATTGCTCCCAGTATTACCATAACAATAGCCCCCCTCCCTGGCCTCCCGCCTGTAAGCTTGGATTTAGAATATCAATTGATATGGATAAAATTTAATGTGGCACAAAATATCACAGAGGAAAAATGACGCCATAAAACGCACCTTTTGGTGGTGAGTCGTTTTAGTGCTGAGCAGTATTTCCTTGGAGACAGATCTTTAACAGCCTGCTGCATCCAGGCTATTGTTCTACTGATGGTTGCCTGTAGGTGGATGTGGGCATATTGTGCAAAGGAGATCTCTGAGCTATGCGCAGAGGAAGATGTTTTGAGTATACATATTTTGCAAATATCCATTGAGCATGCATCAGGCCCTGTGCTGAGCTCTGAGGCACATCTAATGATGAATGAGACAAGATTCCTTTTCACAGTCTAGCTGTGCAGACAGACTACTTTAGGGTTGCAATGGTTCCAGCACTAATAAAAATAAAAATAAATAGCACTATCTATTATTCTTTGAGTTTTTACTATATGCAAGATACTCTGCTAATTTTCATATACCATAAGTCAGAATATTATCTTAGCTCTTGCAAAATTGGTTTATGATTGATTCCATGGTCCTACATGGGCCCAGATACTTACTTCTGGAAGCGAAAACAATGACCCTTCGCATCCCACTTCTTTACTTAAAGTGCCATGTAATTTAGTTATGGTATAGAATGCTTTGGGGAGAACCCATATGACAGGTAAGATTAAAAAATAGGACTTGAGGACTCTGCATAGGGTGAGTAGTGACGAAAGAATTCCTATAGCCATAGGATATATACCTCTGTAGAAAAGTGAAAATAAATTATCTGTGATTTTATAGAGACAATAGAACATACTATGAGAATACCTCCATGGCCACAAAGTAGAGGAGAAATGGTAGAGGGGACATTTGAAGAAATGCCTTAAAATAATTTGACAAACTTTCAGTGATTAACTTATTTAATTTATATCTTGTAGGAAACAAACTGCTTTCTTCATGGACTAGGATGATAGCACTACTCTAGGACATTGTTAAGACTATGAAGGGTGAGAATAACATGGTAGATTTACAAAAGCACACAAACATAATCCTACCCCTAGAAGAGCTGCTGTTCATCTTTGATTCTCCTTATCTTAAAATCTCCATCCAAAGGAATTGGTACCCTTGTCCTGTTTCAGTCTTAGTATGTTTCCTTTGCCTTTCTTTATATCCTATTCATAATCTGTGGCACCCACTTGCTTCCTCTCCCGACTATGGCCTCCTCCATGTTATAAATTGAAAGATGACCAAAATGGACACCACTTTATCCACTAAAACACACCCGGAGGTTAAGGGGGAAAAAATGACACCTATGAGTTCAGGGTTCAGAGTTGCTGGCATGGCAATTTCTTAAATTCCCATGGCTACAAGAAAAAGCACACTCTTGCTAAACTCCCTCACAATAGAGGCCATTAGACAAATTATCGAACCCCTTCTAGCTCCAATTTACAACTCAGACCACTACAGTTATGACTTGACAGAGGACCAGCCTTACAAACATTATTTTCTGATAAGCAATTGCAGACATTAAGCCTGTTTCAATCAGTTTATAGATACTATGTCAAACGGTCCTTTTGTCCTATAGTTCACCTTTTGATGTAAAGAGCCAAGTTTCGCCTCATATTAATGCTAAAACCCCACCCCAATGTGGACATGGCATGTATGTTTACCCATTGTGCATATGTTGCACCCCCTCCAAATATGTATACCTTTCTCCATGACCTGTTGCTTATATATTACTCTGTAACGTGATACAGGCTCTGTGAGGCATAAAACACATCCTGTCCTTTTGCTCTCTGAAGAGAGAGCACTTTCAGCACATGATGGAGACTGTTTCTTCCCATTTTGGAAATTGATATTACCAAAAGCTCTCCTTTCTGTTATTTAGCCATCCTGATGGTCTTTAGCAGGACAATATTATTGGACCTTTGGTTCAAGTTCTATTTTCCAGTAAGAACCTAGACTTGGGATGATTTAACTCACATCACAGCTGTCGTCTTTCCTGATCCCAAAATGCCTAAATGATGCAGATATGATAGACTATCATTTGCAATTCCTCAGTTGTATCTTTTACTTGTTAATTTATGTGAAAATATCTTTTTGTTCTAGTGTACCTAGTTTTTTCTCTACTTTTGCATTGTCTCTTTTGTGTATTAGTTACTGCTGCTGTGTAACATACCCTCACAAAACTCAGTGGCCTAAAAGAACATTTTATTATTCTTATGGATTCGGTGGTTTTGAAATTCAGACATGGATTTTAGGGAGGATGGGTCTCTGTTTCACCACGTCTGGGTCCTGAGCTGGAGAAACTGAAGACTGTAAGTGAATCAGCAGCTGGGGTTGGAATCATCTGGAGGTATTTTCCCTTACATGACTTAGAGTCGATTCCACCTGCACTCTGGAAATTCAACTGAACATCTGTACAAGCCTTCTGCATGTGATGTCCCCATATGGGTAAATTTGGGTTTCTTCACAGTAGCAGCTGGAGAACAAAAGTAAACATCCCAAGAGAACAAAGAAGATGCTACATCACCTCTTAAGACTTAGTCTGTTAAGTCATATAACATCACTTTCACTACAGTGGTGAGGAACCTTAACTTTTGATGGAAAGAGATGTGAAATAGCACTGGAAGATTAGCATGTGGTTTGGGAAAAATTCTTACCATTATCTTTGGAAAACTCAATCTGCCTGTATTAATGTCCACTGGTTTCTATAACAAACTACCACAAACTTAGTTGCTTAAAACAATGCAAATTTATTATCTTATTTTTCTGGAGTTCATAAGCCTGAAGTAGGTCTCACTGGGGTAAATTTAAAGTATCATGAAAGCTGTCTTTCTTCTGAAGGCAGTAGGAAAAAATCTATTCCTTGCCTTTTTAGCAGGCTGCCCATGTTCCTTGACTTATGGCTCGGCATCACTCTGACCTCTGCTTATCCTGCCACTTTTTCTTCTCTGAATGTGTTATTCCTGCCTACATTTCATAAAGACATTCATAAATACTCTGGGCCCACTGTATAATCTAGGATAATCTCTCACCTTAACTTAATCTCATGTACAAAGTTCCCTTTGTTATTCAAAGTATTAAAATATTAATATATTAGTAAGTTCTGTGGATTCTAATGTAGACATCTTTAGGGGACCACCATTTCTTTTAGTCCAATGTCAGCACTTTTAGATTTCATTTTCTGAATGTCATTTATGTTTTGACTAGCTGGATCACCAAGATTCACTCATTCATTTCAGCAACTATGAATTCACTGTTGTGAGTCAGGGATTGTTCTTGGTATTAGCTCCTCATTCTGAAGGAATGGCCTCATGAGGCTCTGCCTATGTTAGACACTCCCCTTCCCCTCTTTCTATAAATTTGCTCCCTGGAAATCTTGAAATGTGACTTAAAGACAGAGACCCAGGAGTTTACGGTGCTGACCTCTTTATGATAGCTCCAAGATAGAAGAGCTTCTGATGATAGTAGTTTTGCTCTGTTTTCATTCTGCCCTTCCAGAGGTAAATTTTTAGTTATACAAGCTCTGTTGTTTTTGACTACTTTTGATTATACACGCTCTGTTTTTTTTATTTAGTAGCAAAAGTTTAGCTTTATTTTTTTTACTCAGAGTCAGCTTCTGACTTTTTTACTCAGGAATCATTAGAGCTCACCTTCACTTGTTCCCCCAAAAGTCGTATCTTCAGACCCTGACAATTACAATTAAAAGAGCCTGCTATTGCTTTTACAGAATGGTATTTTAGATTCCAACATCATTTAAAACATCATCTTTAATCCTTTTTATTGACTTAAAATACACAAATAACAAGTGAGATTTTAATATAAATGACTAAAATAATTTGATAAAAATAAACGAAAATAATTTCATTCTTAATAGTGATAAGTATGCTTTCTTAAAAGTAAATTTGAATAACCAACTCTTTTCAATAGTTATTGCTTACATATTTAATAATATAATGCATATGAAATAATTGAAGTTTCTTAATTGTTATGGCTGAGAAAATAGCATGAGGACATGGAAAGGTCATGCATTAGTCCTGTACTGGTGCATTAAAAACTACTACAAAAGCTTTCAACTTAAAGCAGCACACATTTATCTCACAGGTTTTTGGGGTCAACAATTTAGGCATGGCTTAGGTGGGCATTTGCTTCAGGATCTCTTATGAGGCTGCAGCAAAATTGTCAATAAGGGCTGGTGTCTCACCTGCATACTCAACTGCGGAAAGATTTTCTTCAAGGCTTATATGGCTGTTCTTAAAATTCAGTTCCTTTCATGTGCTTGAATTGAGGCCTTTGGTTCCTTGCTGACCACCATGGACTAAAGGCCACCCTCAGTTTCTTCCCATGTGGACCTCTTAAAGCACAGCTTACAGCACGACAGCTTAATTCAGCTCTTGAATTCTGGTTATAAAATTTATCTCCTCATAATGTTGAGGTATTTGGTTGGTTAGAAGCAAACTACTCAAGAGAAGAGAATTATAGAAAGCCGTAAATACCAGGATGTGGGAATCATTAGAGCTCACCTTTGCAGCTGTCTACCATCATACATAGGTAGCTTTGGCAGTGCAGTCATGCCTTATAACTCTCAGTGCTGAAAGTTTCTTAACACTCTTCCCTGGTGGTATGCATTCTCTTTTTGAGCCGTGAATGGAACTTGAGTTACTCTTATGTTTCTGAAACTTACCTAACCTTGGGAGTAATTTATAATCTTAACTCACTCTGTTTAACTACACAAAGAAATAAATTTGGGTTAACTTCTTTCTAATAATGTTAGATCTTTACATCACATTATCTATTTTGCATCTCAACAATGAAGAAGAGAAAAATTATAAGAGAGTAAAAGGGAGAGTGTATTAGTTCATGCTGCTGATAAAGACATACCAAAGACGGGGCAATTCATAAAGAGAATTAGGCTTAATTGACTCACAGTTCCACATAGCCGGGGAGGCCTGAAATCATGGCAGAAGAGCAAGGGACATCTTACATGGGGGAAGGCAAGACAGAACTGCAAGGGACTCCTTCCCCTTTATAAGACCATCAGATCTCATGAGATTTATTCACTATCACGAGAAGGGAAAGACTAGCCCCCATGATTCAATTACTTCCCACTGGGTCCCTCCCACAACATGTGGGAACTGTGGGCACTGCAGTTCAAGATCAGATGTGGGTGGGGACACAGCCAAACCATGCAAGAGAATAACTGAATCATAGCAGTTTCCAAGGAGCTAGCAGGAAGCAGGTGACAAAATCTAACCTCACCAACTTAGGCATTGTGGTCAGAAATTTTAGTCTGGACAGTCTTTTTAGGTTCCTGGTTGGTCAGCATTCCATAAAGTTAGTTATGATACTACCATCAGGATGGACGTTTTTGCAGCCAGTAAACTTGTTGTTAACAAAGATCTGTGATCATGCGATCTGAAGAATCCTAACAAAACGGTAAAGTGCCAAGTGGCATTCACATTCTTCTCTTTGCCATCAGCACCCCTTATCTAAGTCAAGAAGGTGGTCACTTGTCTCCACTGCTTTGTCTCCCTACAAACTATTCTTAGGACAACACCCAGAAGGAATCCCGTTATATGTCCAAACACTCCTTCCTTCAGAGTAAAGGGCAAAACCACACAAGGCCAACATCATCTGATCCCCACTGTCCCCCACTTAATTACCTATTAAATTTTTCCCTTTTTTTTCACTTTCTTTCATCCACACTGATCTATTTGACTTTTCTTGAACATCTAGATGGTTTTATTTTGGGCTTGTACATTGGCTGTTTCTAATGCCTGAGTGACTCTTTCTCAAAATATTGACAAAGTTAATGTCCTCACTACCTTCAAATTTTTGTTCAGATATCTGCCTCTCAGCAGGCCTACCTGGACCATTCTATTTAAAATTTAAGCCTGGGCCTTTCCATTTTTGAGTGTATACTTCTATGTCATCTATCACATTTTAATTATCATCTCATTAAATGATATCTGTCCTGACCCTTGTCTATACCAGCCACAGTGGAGGTAATAGCAGTGGAGGGAAAGGGAGCAGAACCTATCTCAATGAAAAATATATTTTTCTTTAAAGCATGTAAATTATAACAAAACTGATTCATTTTTATATTTGTAGAAATGTATTTATTATGTAAACATATTTCAGTTTCTGTCCTAAGTCATAAGATTCAGAGATGAATAAGTTGGTTTGAGTGTCCAGGAAGTGCTAGTCTCAAAACCCTTTGCAAAATTAGGACAGTGAGAGAAGTTTAACACAGTTGACTCCATCTTGCTTCTAACAGTGCCAGGTTTCCTTGCTCACTCCTGGCCACAGGCCAAACTAACTATAGGAATAATTTAAATTATAGTTTAACTTTAAAACAAAGATGATAATAGTATTTTTTCCAGAATGAACAACCTGTTTGCTCAGGAACTGAAATTGCCTTTGTAAAACTAACAAATTAGTCACAGGTTAGAATTATGGTTCAGGATTCATGTAGCCAAAAGTCACAAGATTTTCAACCTCCCCAATTGCTCTTATAGATAGCATCACTATTGTAAAACCTAAGAGTGGTATTTGAGGTATCTTTCATATGACCTTGCATTTTGATGAACCAACTGGTGCCACCAGGACCAATACCCCACCCAGGAAGTGACTCAGCACAAGAAGACAACTTCAAACTCCTGTGATTTCATCCCTAACCCAACCAATCAGCATTCCCCTTCCCTAGTTCTTTGCCCACCAAAGTGTCTTTGAAAATTTGTAGCCTCTGAATTCTTTGTGAGGTAGATTTGAGAATTAACCCCCATTCTTCCACTGGGCTGGCCATGAGATTATTAAACTCTTTCTTTGCTGCAATACCGGCTATTCTCAGTATATTGGCTTTTGGGGTCAGTAGGCAAAAATAATCCGTTGGGCTGCAGCAGTCTGATAATAAAATACAGCAAGTAAAAAATTAGAAATTATTGCAATAAGTACTACCTTGAAAGTGTAGCTAGGCAAGATCATCTGTTCTACTTGAGGGTCGAAAAGGGGTAAGAAGGTTAAAAATAAAATTATAGCATACGTACTATTTGAGTTGAATCTGAAATCATCTAGTCAGAGTGACTAGATGAGAAGAAAGAAATTCCAAACTGAATTCCTGGCTGTTGTTTAACATCAACACAGTTGAAAGTATATTCATAAATTATTGCCAATACTAGGCTCTGACCATACTGTAATGCAGAGAAGCTGAATAGAATTTGAATGAGATTTGGATTTGAAGACTCCTAATTAAATCTGTAATCCAATGCAGACAAAGAGTACATCAAAGTATTATTAATATTAATGTTTTATTTTGTTATTAATTTTGCTATTTAAGACCGATACATTGCCATTATATATAATTAAAACTTGAAAAGAGTTTATTGTGTAAAATATTTAGAATGTGCAAATTTTAAATGGCAATTATTAATAAACCATATCATTAAGAATACTGTCTTATCTTCAGTCTGTGTTTGTTTGGGAGAGACTCATTAATAATGTACTACTACATTTTATTATAGTGTTACTAATTTTGTTCTAGGATGCAGTCTTTTCATCTTACTTCTGGTCCATGATCAATTATTGGAGCTTCCATGGTGTATATTTCTAGTTATTTCTGTATAAACTGCCCTAACCTCCTAAATCTCACCCCCCTGCTCCACCTCCCTTGCTTAAGTCTTATGTAATCTTAAAGCTGAGTTGCAAAGCCGGTTTCCTTATCCTCCCCTCTCCCAAACCAGTCTCTTTCTAACCATGATTCTAAGTGGTTCTGTGCCTGAATCCCTTTAATATGGGAAGATTCCAAAGCTTCCTCCTGCATCTGTGTGGTAGGCTGTTGATCAGGAGAAAGTTTATCCCCTGGACACAGTGGTTGATAAATATGATTTGTGCATATACTCAGACTCAGCTAATGGGGTATTACCTGGGCTTTCCAAACTGGAGCTTGATAGAAGTATCAGTCTTGCTTCCTGTAGACTTGTTCTGTGGCAGTTAGAGAGAATTAAGATGACTATGAAAAAAAAAAAAAGGGACAGAGAGAGAGAGAGAGAGAGAGAAAGAAAGAGAGAGCAAAATTCCTGATCTTCAAGACTTCAAGACTCTGGATCCAGTTTTCTCTGAAAACACCCTCACTCTGCCCTTTAATGTGACTTGATGCTTTTCTGTGTCTTTTTACTCCCCTATGGCTAATATGAGCTGAATTTCTCTCTCTTGTAATTGTAAAACAATATTAACAAATGTGATGTTCTATATCAATTATTTGTTGTTCTTACCACTGGATGGCAGAATGACTGAAGACAGTGTCTTATTTATCTCTTTATGCGAACTCGTGACAAGGAATCTGATGTCTTAGGCACTCAATACATATTTATCATATGAGAAAATAGAAACCAACCTTGTTTCATAGGGAGATTGTTGCACAATGAAACATTATGCCCATTATAATGAATCCATGAGACTGATAGGTTTTACATGCAATCAGAGATTAATGTCTTTTTTAAAAAAAATTCTCTTTTTTAACTCTTTTACTCTAACTAGGTGTCTAGGACCTTCTACATACACACACACACACACACACACACACACACACACACACACACAAGATTCTTTTTATTTTATTTTATTTTTTTTGAGATGGAGTCTCACTCTGTAGCCCAGGCTGTAGTGCAGTGGCGCAATCTCAGCTCACTGCAACCTCCGCCCCCTGGGTCCCGGTTCAAGCAATTCTCCTACCTCAGCCTCCCAAGTAGCTGGGATTACAGGCATGAGCCACCATGCCCAGATATTTTTCAGTAGAGACAGGGTTTCACCATGTTGGCCAGTCTTGTCTTGAACTCTTGACCTCATGATCCACCTGCCTTGGCCTCCCAAAGTGCTGAGATTACAGGCGTGAGCCACCACGCCCGGCCCAAGATTCTTTATAACATTTCCTCTATCTGTAGTACTTCTTCTCCCTTGATCCCTCAGGCAAACCTTTCTTCAAGCTCTGTTCAAATATCAAAAACCTTTGTCAAGCATTTCGGAATACAAATCCTATTACACAACACTAGACCTTCATTTATCTTACCTGTGAATGCATTTTGTACTTTTGTTTATCTCATTCCATAGAAAGTATTTTCTTTTATATCTACTGGTTCCCTTCCTAGGGTTTTAGCTCTTAAAGGGATGCATATTTTACTCAGTTTTGCATGCTCAGCCTCTAAAATAATCACTGACACATAGTAAATAATCAATGAGTATTTAAGAGAAACACACTCTGTAAAGTTTTTCCCCGAGTCACCCTGTTTTAAATGCATAACAAAACTGAGAGTGGTACATATTATTCTATCAGTTTTATAGATGAGAAATATACATGCAAAAATATGTTTATTGTACATGAAGGCATTAATTTTGTTTCTCTAGTTCATTCGTGTATCCCAATGCCTAGCCCAGTGCCTGGCACAAAAGGATGTGTGTATGTCATATGTATATACAGTTGGTCCTTGTTCTCGGATCTCACGCAAGAATGAATTCAAGGCAAGTCGCCAGTGCAAAGCAAGTGCAAGAAAGTAAAGTGGTGAAAGGACAACTACTCCATAGATAGAGCAGGACATTCTCAAAAGCAGGAGGAGGAACGTGCTCACCGTAGGTACAATGGTTGTCTATATGGGGAGACGTGCTCTGTTTCAAAGGTTTGTGATAAATGATTGATTTTCTTAATTACTATATTTTGAAAGAATCAATATTATTATCTTTAAAAGCAAAATTAGAAATGTCTTTTTTATCCAGGTATCAGGCTATATGGACACTCTCAAGTCTGGGTCTGTTTAGTAAACATTATTAGGCCAGACGCCCTGGCTCACGCCTGTAATCCCAGCACTTTGAGAGGCCAAGGAGGGCAGATCACATGAGGTTGGTAGTTCGAGACCATCTTGACCAACATGGAGAAACTCCATGTCTACTAAAGATACAAAATTAGCTGGGCTTGGTTGTGCATGCTTGTAATCCCAGCTACTCGGGAGGCTGAGGCAAGAGACTCACTTGAACCTGAGAGGCAGAGGTTATGGTGAGCTGAGATCAAGCCACTGCACTCCAGCCCGGGCAACAAGAGTGAAACTCTGTCTCAAAAAAAAAATTATTAATTTTTTCCCTTAACCATAACACTAGGAATGTCTAACCTTCTGGGAATGCAGCCCAGCAAGTGTCAGACTCATTTTCCTAGCCCTCACACACAGTTGAGTCACTCTGGTTCAAACGCCTCTGACACTTGAACAACATGGGATTGATCCACGCAGGTCCCAGTATAGGAGGATTTTCTTCCTTCTCTGCCACCATCTCTTCTTTCTCCTTCTCCTCAGCCTAGTTAGCCTGAAGAAGATGAGGATGATGACCTTAATGTTGATCCAGTTTCACTTAATGTATAGTAAATATGTTTTCTCTTCCTTAGGATTTTCTTAACAAGATTGTATTTTCTCTAGCTTGTTTTTATTGAAAGAATATAGTATCTAATATATATAACATATAAATAGAACATATTCATATGTATCATATGTATTCTTATGTATCTAATAAGTTGCTTATGTTATCCGTAAGGTTTCTGGTCAATGGCGGGCAATAGTAGCGCAGTTTTTTGGAAAGTCAAAAGTAATATTATCAGAGACGTTCAAACCAGAGGGACTCCATTTTGAGTAAGGGCTAGGAAAATGAAGCTGAGGCTTGCTGGGCTGCTTTCCCAGAAGGTTGTGCATTTCCAGCATCTAGATGTTTATAGTTAAAGAAACAAATTAATAATGTTTACTGAACAGACCCAGACTTCGGAGTGTCCAGATATGCTGATATCCGGAGGAAAAAAAGCACTCCTAATTTTGCCTTAAAGATACTAACATTGATTCTTGCAAAATACAGTAAGTAATAAAATTAATCCTTTATCACAAACCCTTATAAGAGAACACATCTCCCCATATATACAAGCATTGCACCTAGGGTGGATGCGTTCCTCCTCTTACTTTCAGGAACGTCCTACTCTGTCTGTGGAGTTGCTATCCTTTCACCACTTTACTCTCTTAATAAATTTGCTTTTACCTTGCACTGAAAACTCTCCTTGAATTCTTTCTTGCATGAGATCAAAGAACCCTCTCTTGGGGTCTGGATTGGGATCCCCTTTCTGTAGCATATTTCTGATGACTACAGAAGGAACTATAGTGCAGAAACCTTGATCCAATGGCTAAATTTGGGTAAGTGGTGGGGTCCTGTAACAACATGAGGATTTTCAGTTGCGCTGGGGGTTGACACCTCTAACTATTGCATTGTTCAAGGGTCAACTATATGTTTATATGCATGCATGTGTGTATAAAATGAGTCTTAGCTACTTTCAGTGGTAGGCCTTCATATAAAGTTATGAAGTAAGATTTGCTGGATATCACTACACAGTCATACCATGTTTTTCACTGACCAGATTGCAAATTGGAAGCCACCTAATACTAGAGCCAATGCCTTCATCCACTCTGCATTCCCGCATGGCCTCTGCACACACCTTTCAGGTGTGTATTTACCATGGATCAGTAATTGAGTTAGCTACTTTTATAGTTAGAGTTTTTAGTAATTATCATGACAATTCTGTTAAGTATTAGATCCTCATTATTCACAGAAAATGATGAAGACTGACAAATCTAAGGCAACTTAGTATATTGTAGGCCCTCACTCTTAATTTTTAATTAAGTGGAAGTGAATTCAATTTTATATTATTACATAGAAAGTCTCCAACACATCTTGCACTGAAAAATCTCAGAACAAACAAATGCACAAAAAAAGATGGTTCAGAAAGGTCTGTCTCAGTTGAGCAAAGTGTTTAGAAAAATCTAGCAAAATGATGACTTTCTTAATGAGGTTTGCAAATTTCTATCAATACTTGACCAAATGGACTTTAAGTAGCTACTTAAATACCAATTACTTACAAACGAAACATAAACGAGTGTCAAGTTTAACTCACCATAACAGAGAAAAACATTCACTAATCTTGGCAGAGACTGGAGCTGCAGCCCCAGGTCAAACAGTGCCCCCAGCAAATTGGCCGTGAATTCTTAGAGACTCTAGGCAGAAACTTGGCATCTGCAACTTCAGTTTGTTTTGTTTTGTTGTTTGTTTTATAGATAAAACTTTGCTCTAAAATGCTGGGCCATGTAATGGAGTTCTTCAACTTCCTGCTCTCAGGGTCAGAGACAGACATTTTAGGAAAACGGGCCTCTGCTGCAGAACCATGCATCGAAGCAGCACTGGCTGTACAAAGAGCATGTGGCAACTGTGGCCACCTTGGCCCCATGCTCACAGCCCCCATGATTGGTTTGTGCTTTGCTGTAGCTATAGTACAATTTTTACTTTACCTTTAAACTTATATTTCTTAATGAAGTCCCATGGGACCAGGGAGCAAGCATGTAAAGACAGAATTAAGCTTTACCTAGCAATGTACATTGATCATAGAATACCAATGGCTCTAAGACATGAAGGCTTCCCTGAGCCACATTGGAAGAATTGTCTTGAGCCATGCATCAAATAGACTAATACTAATGATAGCTGATGAGCTATTTTTTAAATCACAAATACATCTCATATTGTTTTTAAAAAGTTGACAAATTTGTGTTGGGGTGCATTCAAAGCAGTCCTGGGCTGCATATGATCCCCAGGCTGCCAGCTAGACAAGCTTATTTTAAGATTTGCATATGTTAACAAGTGTAATATTAACCAAAATTGATTTTTTTATACTTTCTACTTTTTTTCTTCATCTTGTTATTTTACCTGTGGTCTCCAAGATAAACTCCGAAGGGTTTCATTGGCAATGGGCATTCTTGCTTCTTCCCGAATTTCACAAAAATATTTATATTTGTATTCTTTTATTATTTGTAATGCTTATTACTACAAATTTTGGGGGGATTCTTTACTCAGACACCAATGTGAATCTTTTCAGCAATTTTGCAGGGTTTTTAATTTTCATTTATCATTTTCATTTTTTGTTCTGCTAATGTGTTCTTTCCATAGGATAAGTTTCCACAGAATTTGCAGATTCTGCATTTAATCTAAACTTAACATTGGTCCCCAAAATGAAACTCACCACAGACATTTTATGTTTGTGTCACTCATGGTTCGCCCTAAAATTGCAAGTATGTATGCCAAAAGCATACTGTAATTGTGGACCTCTTTGCTTACGGCTTTAATTAATATTCTCTCTTGCCATGCTGTCTGCAAACAAGGGATCATAGAGTGATAACAATTTGGTGTGAAGCACTTTGGGTCTAGAGCCATATTGGTTATATCTAGGTATTAATAATACATTGTTCATGCTTTGACCTTCTAGTGTCTTAGCATGGTGGCTGCTTTCTCATTCTTGCTTGATGAGGGATGGACTTGTAGTTTTGCTCATCTCTGTAGGCTGGATCTCTGTGTTCCCTCTCTTTTCTGTGCCACTGTCTTACAAATGACCTTATATCACAATCTCTGTTTTTGACTTTGGAGAATGCCTTCAGCATTCACCAAAACCTTCAGAATTATTCTTACCTCTTTCTTTGGTCTTTATACCTGATATCATTTTATTATCTTTTAGCAATTGTACTTCAAAAGTCTATCATAAACATGGTCTTGCCTTCTTATTCTTAATTGTCTCTTGCCTGGAGAAAAGAGACTCCCACATATTTATTGAATATCCACATTATCTTCTCCCACCCATTTCCCGATGCTTCCTATATGTTCTCACCTTTGATTCTCCATGGCTAATTGGACTAATTCCAAAACATTCCCCTTAGCACAACAGACTCCTGTCAATCTGGATCTTCATATATATCCAGCCATATGTTTGGACATTAATATAGATTATTAAAGTATCTGAGGCATTTAAAAGTTTGAGATGAGAGGATATATGATTTAAGCTGTAAGAAGTCAGTAAAATAGAGAGAGTCACAGTTGCTATAACCCGTCTTTAATTATCCTGCTAATGTGTTTAAACAGGAAACAATTATAGAACTGTAGGTATCCACCATACACTGAAAAGTCAAGCAAGTCATCACAATGTATCTGAAAGCTCTTGGCATATTTGTTTCTTTGCCATTTCTTTTTTTTTTTTTTTCTGTCAATCTGGCCATTTTAAATGCATCAACCTGTTTTCTTCATATAATCAGGTGATCCACAAAGAGATTACAGATATTTTAAATGCCTAATTTAGTTTTTCTTTAAAATGGAATATAATTTATATCTTTTATCTGCCAGTTTCTATATAAATATTTTGTTCTCCCTATAACTAAGTATTAGATAATTATTTTGGGAAGTTTAAAGGATATTCATTTCCCACTTGCAGACTATTTAATCAGATTATCTGGACATTTGGACCTACAATTTTTAAAAAATTTCCTCAAGCAATTAAAATTTTCAGCCAATTTTTTTTATTTTTTATTTTATTTTATTTTTGAAAGAAAGAAAGCCATTGTTTTTTTTAAAAAAAAATGCTGGCTAATTTTTCTATCTTCTCTTTTGAAAATGGCTGCACCATCTGAACTTGCTCTTTGGTGACATCACCAGCTGGCTGGCACACCTGTGATAGAAAAAGCAGATGAGCATCTGACATGCTATTTGTTATTATTATATTTTTGTTCTGACTCTTCTCAGACTGACAGAGGCATTGAAAATTCAATGATATACTAGAAGAAATCTTTTTAGCATTTTTATGGCAGATTGTCCTCACTTTCACTCTTTTCCCTTTGAAACCCATGAATATAAATTGAATATCAGATTTTCCACAGAAGAAAATAAAGCTATTGAGTTTTTATTGGTGGAGCTTAGCAAACACCATTAACTCATATTTCTGCAACCCAATCCTTAGTTACCAAATGAAACCACTGAGACCATCACTGCATAGGGTTCTATTAGATTCACTGCTTTGGAATTATTCCAAGATGGTAAAAGTGAGTGAGTGGCTATTATTTTATTGCCTAATAGCTGACTGAAGACTAACAAAATCCACACTCAGCTCAGCACCCATCCTCTTATTCCATATCTGCTTCACTCTGCTTTTAATGTATGAAATATATTCCAGGAAGATATTGGCCCTGTGAAAATTGCAAATAGTAAGATTTCTGTTTACTATCCTGCACCAGATGTCATCTGTGATAGATATTATATACACATACCAGATATCTATCCATAACTGCAGCTAAAGTAGCATTATTTTCTTTTACCTCCAGCTTTAATAAGAATAATAAAATACGTAAGGAATGACTGGATACTTATTATGGAATACACATTTTTATTATGGTATGCACATTTTTATTATATGTTAACATCTTCATAAATGTGTACAGTAACCAGGAAAAAATAAAGAATGTGTTAATAAGTTAAACTTTCCATTTGTGTAGATATAACTTCTAAAAGAAGAAGAATTAAGAAAAAAATTTGATTTTCTTTATCAAATTTCAAATCAAAGTAATCTTTTTGTATCCCTAGAATGCAAACTCTATGGTTGCACAGACCAAAGTCATCTTCTTTCATATTTTGTTATTTTTTTGCCTGCAATATTGGCCTGCGTTGGAAAGTCATTTACTTTTTCCTGAGCACTTAGCTTCAATTTATTATTCTACACTTCTTCAAGTTCAAGTAGCTAAGGAGGGTGGAAAAGCTTATTTTTCCCTGGGATACGTTATTTATAATAAACTATGCAAACTTCCATGTGCTCACTATATTTACTAGGAAGGAGTTTCTTCCTCTTTCTGTCACCAGCTGAGTAAGAATAACCTCAGACTATTCAGTACACTTCTCTATACTGCATTTTCTATCAAATTTCTCATCAGTAAAATAAAGGGCAGGATAATTTAGTAATCTCTACAGCACCTTCTAATTCAGAAGCACTGTAATTTTGTTGCTGTACAAAGATGAATTTAAAAGTAAAAACAAAATTCTAAAAGGAATTATCTAAAGGCATGCATGTATCCACAAGTTACATACTCATATGAAAAAGAACACAGGTTTTAACCAAAAGATATCTATGAAGCATAGCACTTTGTCTAATTATCTTTTTATGTTAAGTGGAAGAAAAATATATCATATGCTGTGTTGTAAAGTTTTCAAACTCTTCCATTTATTTTAATATGTCCCTTAGTTTATTAAATGCATTTATTAGTAAAAAATGCCTGTGTTTCTACTTGTAAAGTATTTAGAAGCATGTGAACAAAATACTATAACTAGGAAAGAAAAAGAGAAATTTGTTCTCTATGATTCAGAATCCTGTAAGGGTTCCAGACTGGCATTTGGGAACCCAGGTTGTCATCGGGCCACTAAAACTAAACTCTTTATTGCTGAGTGACTCATTTGTGAATGGGGGAAATTAGGAGTCCCTCTGCCTCTCATTATCCTTCCTTTTATCTGCCATCATGCAGTTCATGGTTCCACATCCCTCACCAGGAACATTACATGAGTCTCCTAACTCTTTCTTTTCCTCTTCTGTCACCATCTGGTTTATTCTGGTTATTCCTGATAAATGAAAATTTCATAGTGTTGCTTTCTACTTAAAACATTTGAGGGGCTTTTCAATGTAATGAATAACATAAAACCTAAACTCCTTATAATGCACGAAACCCATTTATGAATTGTTTCTTACCTATTGCCAATGTCATGCAACTCTGTCTCACAGGCTGCTAGCTGGCTTCATTAGTAGTGAATGAGACCTTGCAGACATGAGGCTCATTTGGTTTTCTGTGTGCCTGGGATTGTCTCCCCTGGGCTTGGCCAGTGGCTGAATTGGTCTCATCCTTCAGATTTCCTTCAAAGGACACCTCCACAGATGGGCTTTATGACCCGAATTTAAACTTGACATTTTACAAGTGTTCTCTATCACATTATTCTGTTTACATTTTTTATAGCGTTTATCACAAATAAAAATGTGCTTTTTTTTTTTTTTCTGCTTATAATCTTTTTGTATCCCTAGAACACAAACTCTATGGGAACATGCACCTTATTAGCTAATTCCCTCTGTGTTGCAGTGCAACTGTTATGCACAGGGATCACACTCAGTACAATACTATTTGTGAAGAAGAGATATTTAATAAACATAGGGTCGAAATATCAACTTTATAAAACAATTAAAAAACAAGAGTATCTTTTTGTTACAAAAATATACCAATGGAGGATTGTAAATAATACAGCTCTATCTTAAAAGATCCTAGAATTTCTTTCTCTTCTTTGTGTGTGGATAAACAGCTTAAAAAGGTGTGTTTTCAGTATTTTTGCTTGTAAAAATTGCTTCATAAGTACTCTAGATGCTTGAATGAAGTAGGCCTTTATTTTAAATTTGAATGATCAATAATAAATAAAAACTTTTCAAATCATAAAACTAGTATAAATATTGAATAAAGCTAATGAATAGTTTCCGTGGCCAGTTTTTTATTGTTCCCTATAAAACATTCTTCATTTAGTCTTTAATGCTGTGAAGTGTTCAACAGTGTAATTAAAATAAAATCTCAGCTATTTGAATACGTCCTTATCACATATTTATTTATATTTCTTGTTGTATGTTCTGTTTTGCATATTTTAAGTTAAAATTTGAGTAAAAATTTATAATTTTATTCCATGATTAATGCCTTAATCCAAGCAAAGCAACGCTGGGACTAGAATGAGTCAAGCCTGGTGCTTAAGGAGACGCTCGCTCTCAGCATTGTGTATGCACAGGTCAGCAGCTAAGAGTGAGGGCCTCCTTAAATTCTGTCTACTTGGCACCTGGCTTGCTATAGCCTAACCCCAGCCCATATTCAGAGTTATAAAGACAGTAACATGAAGGCCAGGCCTTGCCAAAATGAGCTCATTCACCTAGTTGTGAATAGCCACAAGGTAAATCATCTGTGTAACTCTATTCTATTTGAGTGATTTAGCTAAATAAAATGGTTTTTGTGTGTGTGTGTGTTTGTTTTTAGTTGGCTGCATCCCCCCAAAAAAAGAAGTAATGTCTTATTTTAAATATTTTATGAAAGATTATAAGATCTACCAACTTTTTGTATCAGAAATTCAGGTGTGTTACTCCTTGACTATGTCATCTGCTGTATCTGTGCATGTATTAGGTTAATCTAGCCCCTTAATTTATACTCTATAAAAGTGTGTTCTATTTTGTAGCTTTATGTGAACTTTTTTAGGAAATAGCATTCCTTGCATTTACCTAAATAAGCATAGCACCCAAAAACAACAAAAATTGAAAGATAATTCAGTACATTTGGCTTCTTGTCAATTTCAGTTTGTGGAGTTTCATATAATCTCATCAAGAAGAATAAATTAAAATTTTTGAATTTTTCTGTGTACCTTATTCTTAGAAAATTGTACTATTTATATTTTCATAACAGCTTTATTAAAGAACCCTCTTATTGTCATGCAGCATGATAGGGTTCAAGGGATTCGTATTATTTTTTCTTCATTGTGTGTGATTCTTCTTGGTTTTCCCACCTAAATTCTGAACCCATTGAGAGATACAAAAAAAGCAAACATATAGAAATAAAAATGGCATATTTTGTTATTAATTCAGCTAATGGAGAATGTGCCTTAGAAGTAGAAAAATAAAAGGCTTTCATATAACTGTATCTCAAATGTAGAGACTTCTCTATTCTTTCCTAGTCAGTGGAGATTCACAATCACGTCAGGGTCTTTATCGCTGCGATAACCACATCGTTGAGAATGGAATACAGAACATTGGCAGTCAACAGCTTACAAGAGACACTGGAAAGGACTAAGCCTCACTCACCCCCTGTTCCTTGTCCCAAGGCTCAAGTAAGATGAATCACTTTTTGTTCCTATAGAGAAATGAGTGGAGAAAGAAGCCCAGGGTGTTATTTTAATGGGAATTGCTCAATTTAGAAAGAGGATGAGTGGAGTATAATAAAAGCTGAGATTGGCTATGTAATACTTGGGGCATACTTATTCTTAATAAAATGCCGTTTATCTGAAATCCAAATTTAAACTGGGCATCTTGCATTTTAATTTCTTAAATCTGACAACCCTGAATAGAGAATAAATGTTCACCAATGTCCCTTCAGTTTCACCCTTCAAATGATTCTCTAAATTTATTTTTCTTATTTTTAATAAATTTTGTAATTTTTAATTTTTGTGGATACACAGTAGGTGTATATATTTGCAGGGTACATGAGATGTTTTGATATAGGCATGCAATGTGAAATAATCATATCATGGATAATGGAATATCTTATTAGTGTTACTTTGTTTTTTTAATTGGAAACACCACAAGAAACCTTAATGGTACTGAGAATTACATTTTTATAGCATTGGATTGAAAGATCTCTATAATGTTTTGATTCTCTAAATGTAGGGATCTGAAGTAGTTAGAGTTGGCATAATTAAGCAGCAGGCTGGGTACTCAGAGTGCCAGAAGTCACAAACAGAAAGAAAATATATGCCAGGGCTATTTCACGGTCATCAAAACACTATTCTGTTTGGTATAGTTAATGAGGACCTAAGCTGAAAGAGACTGTCAACATATATTTTGTTTTCTCCCAATTCCTTATATTGCAGATGTGATAACTAAGTTCAGAAATTTTATTTTCTAAAATCATACAGCCAGTTCAATGAAAAACTGGGGTTTGGCAGTCAAACCCTCAGTATACTGATCCAATTTTTTCTTTTGCTCCTCCATGGAGTTTTTCCCACCTCCCACTCCTTGCCCTGACTGCTCAGAACAGTAAGAGTGACTATGCTACAGTTTCTAAGTTTTACGCATTATGCCACACATTTTTCTAGCAATAACTATTCCTAATAGACTTTGCAGAGCACCAACATTGAAAATACCCATTTTTCATTAATAGATTAAGCAAAAGCTGCTAAATAACGATGATGGCAATAATTATATAAAGGGTCTAAATGCAAAATAAATTTTGAATCCAATTAGAATGCAAAGGAAAATTCAATTTTCCAATTTCCACTGCCAAGAAGAGAAACTGCTGCCTGGTGGAATTCAATACAGGCCTGTATAAAGTTTAACTGAGCAAATGAGCCCTGCATGCCGTAACTAAAAATAATACGAACACGGGACATGAGCATGGGCACAAGGGACTTCGTCTGCCATTGATATCTCTGTGCATTTGTGCTTCTTGTCTTTGTAATATAAGTGAATTATCACTCTATTGTGATTGGGCAGAAATATTAAATATGCTTTTGCTCATTCTGAATGAACTTATGAATATAATCCTGTACTCCCTTACTTTAAAAACTCCTTAATTAACTCTCCATTTTTTGTATGATAAAAAGCTTCTCCCTATTATGTTATAGTAGGCTCAACCTACATTTTTTCAGCTTCTTTCCTGTCCTCATCATCATATTCTATGTTCTAGTCATGCTATTGTTAAGATAGTGAAGTTTTTGCACAGGTAGAAATAAACAAAGTAATAGAAGGTAAAGGTGATGCTAGAAACAGATTCAATTTATACATATATGTGAGCCCCTCATATATTACAGAAATGTCATCATAGAGCATCAGGAGAAAGAATGGCCTTTACAATAAATGGAGCTGTAACAACAAATTAACCCATATCCCAAATTATGTTTGTGTGACAAAACCCAAATAATTGGGTGATCGTTTCACAATGTATACATGCGTTAAAACATCAATTATTGCATCTTAAATATATACAACTTCTATTCATCAGGCATACCTTAATAAAGCTGAAAAGAGAAAATCTCCTGGGTTATGTACTATATATATTTGTAATGGCAAAGGACTCATTTCATAATTATATACATTATTTATTTAATCAATAGGAAGAAAGGCAGAAAAACCAATAGAAGAATGGGCAAACATCTTCAGCAGGTATTTTATCCAAAAAATCAATAAACATGAAAGCTGTTCAGCTTCATTATTAATCAGGGAACTGCAAATTAGAACCACAATAAGATAAAATTATATTCTCAGCAGACTTGCAAAAGTTAAAATAGTCTTATACTACTATGTATTGGTGAGAATGGGTAGTAATGGAAATGCTCATACACTGCTTTTGGGAAAGTAGTTTTGTATAACCACTTAAAAATTGGCATTATCTACTGAATCCCAAGGTTTGCACAGTCTATGACAAGTCTATTCCACTTCTAGATAAATATTCAATAGATTGGGTGTCCATATGGAATTATTAGTATGTAATAACACCAAACTGGAAACAACCCAACGTTCATCACCAGTAGAAAGGATGAACTCTTGCCTATTTTTGCGATGAGCTATTATCCAGTGATATAAAAGAATGAGCTGCAGCTACATAAAACAATCTAGACAAAAAACATGAGGATGTGTGAAAGGGGCAAGATTCAAGAGAACACATTATTTCATTTATGTACAGTTAAAAAATAAAAATGAAATCACATACATACATACAAATATATAATCACGGCCTTGAAATAATACATACTTCTGTGTGTGAATATGTATTTATACATAATATTTAATTGTAAATATTTACCTATGTCAATATTAATATAGATATGCATGTAGATGTTACAGGATAAGGAGGGGAATGTGATCAGAAGGGAAACACGGAGGGACAGTGGGCACTACCAAGGTACTCCTACTCCCTCTCAGTGATGGTTACATAGCATCCACTTTATTACTATGCATTTAATTCAGCATTTTTATCTTTTCTATGTGTGTGTTATATTTTTAAATCAAAAAAGTTGGAAAAACCAACTGAGTGCCATCGCTCACACTTGTAATCCTAGCACTTTGGGAGGCCGAGGCAGGTGGATCATCTGAGGTCAGGAGTTTGAGACCAGCCTGGCCAACCTGGGGAAACCCCATCTCTACTAAAAATACAAACTTAATCTGGCATGATGTTGGGCATCTGTAACCCCAGCCACTCGGGAGGCTGAGACAGGAGAATCCCAAACCTGGGAGGTGGAGGTTGCGGCGAGATTGTGCCACTGCACTCCAGCCTGTGCTTTTGGAAAAACCAAAAGATGTTTTAACTTTGCTCGTTAGGAAAATACAATTTGCTATCATAGATAAATACATTTATACCATGAAATAAATAAAATATATATTTAAGCTCATACTGAAAAAACAGTAGTGAAAAGAACATGGAGCGACAGGAACCTTTTACAATGGGAAATGTTGGTAGTTGCACAGATATTGTGTTTGACTTCTATAAAGTCCATTCTAGCAGAAGTGTGAGCGATGAAACTATTAAGTAGATAATCTAAAATGTTCTACTTATACCTCTTTGTTAATGTTTTCATATTAATAAGTTTTTTTGAGATTTGACTAGAGAAAAGTAATGACACGTATGCATAGTATTACGTATAGAGAGGCATAGAAGTGTGAAATTGTATATGCCTGGAATAGCATAGTTCCGTGCATGCAGTATAAGATCAATAGATGTCTGCCCAGGTGTTGAATTACTTTATTTGAAAAAAGCAGGTGAGTAGGAAATGCCATATTTCTCTTTAAAAACTAACTATAACAAGTTGTTTTATCATTTCACCTTTCAATGGATATTTTTCCCTCATGAATTAGTGACCAACATAAATAAAAGTTTCTAGTTCCTGTTTTAGAACATATTAATTTCAGAAGAGAAGAGATCTATACATGATGCCCCTAAGAGTTTGTATTGATTGCAGCTTCACAGGTCAACTATTATTATCACAAATAGAGTTATGACAGAGCAGCCTCAGTCACAATACTTATTCATATTTGTTCATTTACTTAACATTTATGGAGCACCTATTTTGAGCCATGCCAACTTAAATGACTGTAGCCTTAATTAACTGAAGGCAGGTGGAAAATTTCCAGACTGTTGCACTACAGCCATAATGCAAGAATCTGCTTTACCAGACACACAGATAAAAAAGAACAGTAAATCCACAAATGCAATTAAGTATTTGTCAGCTATTTCCCAGACTTTACTAATGCTAGGACAAAGGAAAGATGATAATAATTACATGGGCAGTGCTCCACGGATTACCCATAGGAGCTCGTCAAGTTCTTTCTTGTGCCTCAAAAGTACAAGAATATGGCTTTGATGTTGCAATCTCTATCTGTTCTCTGTCCCTTGGACTCTTCATTGAGATGTTGAATAATTATACCAATGAATCTAGGAGTCAATGTCAAACCTGGTCCATATATACTCTGAAACACTAGTTTTGCACAAATGTCCTTCCCTTCTAATTCTGTACTTGTGTTACAGATTGCTTTTTCCAATGCTTTATTTACTCAACAACAACCTAGCTACTTTTCCTGAGGCAAGGAACTTTTGTGGCCATAACTTTTCTATTTCTTGCTTTCTTCTCATTTTACAGAGGCAAAGATATCTTTAAAAATTTTAAATAAAAATTGTCACCACCAAGGCATAAAGCTCCAGTAAAGAACACAAACCTTTTGTGGTTAGAGGATAAAAATTTTCTTTGTTCCTGATGAGAAGTAAAGAGAGGAGGAGTAGCTGGTGTCCAGAGAGTACAAGAGTTGTGAGATGCTGCTGTGAGATCTTGCCCTCAAGGTTAATAGTCTTATAAATGTATAAGTGTGAGTGGATTCTTGAAAGAGTTTAGTTTTGCATTTTCATAAACAGAGGCAGCCTGCAAAGAAGATATCAAACACTAATTTTCAAGATCTAAAACTTGTAAAAAACTGTTAAGTCTTTCACTGGCTATCAAATGCTTTATTGTTCAAGTCAATTATACTTAAATCATCCAGGAGGGTAAGCGAATACCAAAAGATTTCAATTTAACATCACTTTAAAAAATATTAAGAAAAAAATAATGAATCAAATATATTAAGTTCCTTCCCCAGTGTGGTTTAATGAGTGGTCAAAGAGAGAAAAACAAAAACAAAAAGAAAAGAAAAATAAAAAAGTAAAAAGAAAAGAAAACTAGCAGATAATATATAATTGTACAAATTGTAAACAATTGTAAACAGAAGGTATTATTTGCAGGGAATAAATAATAGTAAAATTGGGTTAAATTAACATTTCTTGAACACATATCATGTCCAAGACCTCCATTAAACATGTGAATATTTGTGAAGTTTTACTCTTTCTCATAAAATGTAGCCTTGTGTGTTCTCATCAAGCATACAAGAAACCTCTGCCTTAAAGAAGTTCTGTGTTAAGGAACACAATCTTGTGAGATGGTAGCATTTCCTGGACCATTGTGTTTGGGGCCCAGCTAAGCCAGGGGACCTTTCTTATCTTCTCAGGGTTCAGGCCTAGGTAGGGCCAATTAAGCTCCTCTTGATCCTATACTTACTCTGGAAGCTGAATACCCATGTCCTGTTGCCTTTGATCAACCCCTCTTCAGAATCGCATTCACAGATAAACTCAAGACTTAAAATGCTCCAGGTCGATTGCTGCGTACTTAACTTCAGACTTCCCACTGAAATAGAGTCCATTAGAATCAGATTTGAGTTTAACCAACTTCCTCCCTCCCTCCCTCCCTCCCTCTCTCCCTCTCTCCTTCCTTTCCTTCCTTCCTTCCTTCCTCCCTCCCTCCTTTCCTTCCTCCCTCCCTCCTTTCCTTCCTTCCTTCCCTTCTTCCTTCCTCCCTCTGTCCCTCCCTTCCTTCCTTTCTTCCTTCCTCCCTCCTTTCCTCCCTCCCTTCCTTCCTCCCTTCCTTCCTCCCTCCCTCCTTCCTTCCTTTCTTCCTTCCTCCCTCCCTTCCTTCCTTCTTTCCTTCCTTCCTTCCTCCCTCCCTCCTTTCCTTCCTTCCTTCCTCCTTCCCTCCTTTCCTTTTTTCCTTCCTTCTTTCCTTCCTTCCTTCCTTCCTTCCTTCCTTCCTTCCTTCCTCCCTCCCTTCCTTCCTTCTTTCCTCTTCTTCTTCTTTCTTTCTTTCTTTCCTTTTTCTCTTTCTTTTTCTTCTTTCTTTCTTTGAGAAGGAGTTTTGCTCTTCTTGCCCAGGCTGGAGTGCAACAGTGCTATCTTGGCTCACCACAACCTACGCCTCCTGGGTTCAAGCAATTCTCCTGCCTCAGCCTCCCGAGTAGCTGGGATTACAGTTGTCTGCCACCACA
>CAUYLG010033125.1:0-67367 GCA_963573385.1 Cacajao melanocephalus | reverse complement strand
GTGGTTCCGCCTGGGCAACAGTTATCGGCCCTTTAAAAAAAAAAAAAAAAAAAAAACATTTAGTTTTCTTTCTTTCCTTATTTTTTTTTTTTTTTTTTTTTTTTTGAGACAGAGTCTCACTTTATCACCAGGCGCCAGGCTGGAATGCAGTGGCGCAACCTCGGCTCACTGCAACCTCCGCCTCCCGGGTTCAAGCAATTCTCCTGCCTCAGCCTCCTGAGTAGCTGGGACTACAGGCGCGCGCCACCACGCCCAGTTAATTTTTTTGTATTTTTAGTAGAGACGGGGTTTCACCACGTTGGCCAGGATGGTCTCGATCTCTTGACCTTGTGATCCGCCCGCCTCGGCCTCTCAAAGAAAGATGTAATTTTTCTACCAAAGAAGGCTTCTGTATGTGATTAATCCCGTTCCTTCAGAGAAATCTTTACAGTTCTCTTTACCTTCATCCACTCTCCAACTACTATGCGAATGGTTTCTTTAGTAACCCAACTACTTGGATACCATGACCCAGGGTATCTTTAGCTTTCTAATATTAGAGAACCTCAGTTTCCCTATCCTTCTCTAAAGGCAGGGTTAAACCCTTTTCCCTTTCCTCTGTGTCATTCATTCTCTTAGGTAAGGTAAACAAATGGGAAGTCTGGGACCAAAGTCTAGTAAGAATTTAATTATCATGCATATTCCAGAAAGCCAGCGTGCTCTTCGGAGGCAGTAAACAGGAAACCATCGATCCCATGCAGGAAATGACCTTGTTTGAAGGCAATGAAGGTCCCGCGGATTTCCCTCGTTTTCCTTCACTTCCTTTCTAAACTCATGTCTGTGTTTCAATCAGTTTGGTCCTTCTCTACATTAACAGAGTCCCTACTGCCCCGAGAGAATCGCCAACAGACCCTTCCCTTTAGTGGACATTTTGATGCCGTGTTTTACATCACTGTAAATCTCAACCAATCATTAGTTGGAGTAGGAGGTACCAAAATAATCCTCACTTCCTCCCCAAATACCACCCCTCGTGCGCGTCATCCTGTGATAGATTACCGACAAAGCCAGTCAACAAGCAACCTTGGGCCGGGCCTACCCTGACCCCAGCCAATTAAGAGGAAGATGAGGAATTGGGGCGGAGGATGGAAAACTTGCCACCTCTTTTGGAAATGATTTGAAGAGGTGCGTCCGGGACCAGGGAACTTAACGACTTTGTACTAACGATCGCGGCGTATGTGCATCTCCTGTGCCAGTTCTGTCTCCCTAAGGCCCCACCCCAAGATGGGCCCCATGACCCACCTACCCGCCGCCCAGTTTCAGAAGGACGCGCCCTCATCCCTGAGGTCCTCCAGAAAGGAACCCAACCCCGATGCCCCGTGCTTCACACGCTCCTCCCCGCGCCGGTAGAGTAGGGGGCAGGAGGGACCTGCCGCCTCTGGCGCCAATCTTTCCATTCAGTGCGTCTTTCCTCCCAAGCCCACGTTCCCGGGCAGGAGCTGACACGGGGGTGGGAGGAGCCGAGTGCCTGCTCGGCTGGGGCAGAGGCGAAAGCTTCTTAAGGTGGAACAGGAGTGTTGGACGGCTGGGCCTCTGCCGCTGGGATGTGCCGGCCTCTGCCTCCCAACCTCGCCTCGCAGTTTTTCATCTGTCGTTGCCTGGCTCCAGTCTAATTTTTAGGGCGTGGGGGAATGAAACAGGTTGGGTAGAGGGTAGAAAATTAACGTAGAAAACCTTAAATAATAAACAGCTATGTAAAGGAAATAAAAACTATACAGATAACTTTACCTTCATTATTTAATATCTTGGGTTCTATTCCCCCAATTACCTTTTATTTATTTGTTTTTTTCAATTCCCATGGAGTCAATGGTGACCCCATTATCTTTTAAAGTAGCGGTTAGAATTTTTCTGATGTGCAAATGTAAGCTCATATTTTGTCTGATATTCCCAAATGAATCATTTGTATGTTGGTTTAGTTTCTAATAGATCTGACTACAGCCATTAAAAGAGGTGAGAACTCTGTGTCTAGTGGCTGCAGGCTACCCCTACTCTGGTGATCACAGGTCCCAGGAATCTGAAGAGTGGAGATGGTGTAATGCAGGGTCTTGGCTGTGGTTTAGTTGTCTCATTTGTAAATGCGAATAACATTTCCCCACCTCCTAGGTTTAGTGTCAGTAAACGAAAACATTGTAATCTGAAAGGTGTAAACAAACATTAGGTAATATCATACATACAAAGCATGTAATAATAGTAAACACATAGTCCTACCTATGTTCCAGCATTTTTAAACAGTACTTTTTATTTTTGAGACGGAGTCTCGCTCTGTCGCTCAGGCCGGAGTTCAGTGGCAGGATCTCGTCTCACTGCAACCTCTGCCTCCCGAGTTCAAGCGATTCTTCTATCTCAGCCTTCCGAGTAGCTGGAACTACAGGCGTGCGCCATCACGCCCGGCTAATTTTTGTATTTTTAGGAGAGACGGGGTTTCACCCTATTGGCCAGGCTGGTCTCGAACTCCTGACATCCTGATCCACCTGCCTCAGCCTCCCAAAGTGCTCGGATTACAGGTGTGAGCCATCGCGCCTGGCTAAACAGTACTTTTAAAAAATATTGTTTATCTTGTAAGACTTCAAACATATAAAAGTAGAGAGAATACCTTTTTTTTTTTTTTTTTTTTTTTTGTGATGGAGTCGCTCCTCCAGGCTGGTGTGCAGTGGCCCCATCGCGGCTCACTGCAACCTCTGCCTCCCCATTCAAGCAATTCTCCCACCTCAGTCTTCCTAGTAGCTGGGATTACAGGCACCTGCCATCATGCCCAGCTAATTTTTGTATTTTTGTAGAGAGGGGGTTTCACCATGTTGCCCAGGCTGGTCTTGAACTCCTGACCTCAGGTGATCCACTCGTCTCAGCCTCCCCAAGTGCTGGGATTACAGGCGTGAGCCACCATGTCAGGCCCAGAGAATAGCATTAAAAAAAAACAGTTGTAAAAAGCAACTTTTGGTCAATCTTTTATCTATCATCTGTACCCCTCTCCCCCATTATTTATTTTGAAGCAAATTTCCAGCATTTCATGTCTAAATAGTATTCATAAAGATTCATAGAAAATGTTAATTCCATTAGCACCTAAAATATATAATAATTGTTTGATATCATCCTCAGTACTGGAATTTTACCAATTGTCTCATAATATTTTTTCCAGTTGCTTTTTTCTAATCGGGATCCCCCAAAAGGTCTACATATTGTATTTAACGGGCATGTCTCTTGGTCCATTATATATTGCATTTGGTTGATAAGCCTCTCAGTTTCTAGGTCCCCGCTCCCTCAGGCATTTATCTAAATATGTTACATGTATGAAGTCACATAATCCCTCTAGAACATTATGAAATAGGTACTATGACTCCCATTTTACTGATGAGGAAACTGAGTCACAAAGTAGTTAATTGACTTACCTAAATTCTCCAGTTATTAGGACTCAAAGTTGAGATTTGAATACTGTACATGAATCTTAGCCACTATATATGTTTCACATAAGACATAGTCTCTAAAAAATGCTTCCAAAATGTACGTTGTAGCATATTAGTCACCAATTTTATAAAGAAGAGTTTTGTTCAAGAGTTTTTTTGAGACGGAGTCTTGCTCTTGTTGCCCAGGCTGGAGTGCAGTGGTGTGATCTCTGCTCACTGCAACCTCTGCCTCCCAGGTTAAAGCGATTCTTCTGCCTCAGCCTCCCAAGTAGCTGGGATTACAAGCACCTGCCACCACGCCCAGCTATTTTTTTTGTATTTTTAGTAGAGATGGGGTTTCCTTATGTTGGCCAGGCTGGTCTTGAATTCCTGATCTTGCCATCCGCTCGCCTTGGCCTCCCAAAGTGCTGGGATTACAGGCGTGAGCCACTGCACCCGGACTATCATGTGTTTTATTACAAAGAAGAGTGGATCCTTATATTTTAATATCTTGCGTGTTTCAATGACTTAAAAAATCCTTCTCCATATTCCCTCCTTAATAGAAAGTAAAGTGAGAATGAATGTAAGTGCTTCCCCTCAATCTTAGGGCAAAACCAGACCAAACTAGGCTTGTCAGTTTCTTTTAATTCTAAAAATTACATGAGCAAATCTATACAAACACTAATTATAGATACAGTAAAAAATGAAGTAAGTTAATCCATAAACTCACAACTTTGGTGTGTTTCCATCTTCTATGTGAGGATGGTATGCACACAAATATATACATGAACATGTATATATTTTATTTTTTTATTTTATTATTATTTTTTTCTAAGATGGGGTTTCACCATGATGGCCAGGCTGGTCTTGAACTCCTGACGACAGGTGATCCACCCACCTTGGCCTCCCAAAGTGCTAGGATTACAGGTGTGAGCCACCACGCTCGGTGAACATGTATATTTTAAAAAGCAACTATATGATTGCATTATACAAATTTTAAAATATTTTCTCACTCAAATAAGTCAGATATATGAAACAATGGTTCTTTAAAATAATATATGCCTACTGCAAAATATCTGAATAAGATATAAAAGTAAAACAACTTCACTAATTCTACCTTTCAGAGATAAATACAATTATTCTTTTAAATGCTAAGTAGTACTCTATTGTACAGACATGCCGTAATATACTTAAAATTACTCTATTTTGGATATTTAAGTCTTTACTAATTTTCCAGTTATAAACATACTGCAGCAATTATCTTGTAAAAATCAAATAATTTCTTGAGCTTTTTATTTTTCCAAATTGTTAGGAAAGAGGATTCTAATCCTTCCCTTATGTTTTCATTTTTAGTACTTCTGCGTGTCACTCGTGCCCTCCAATTTCCATACACAGGACATGTCGAAAGTGGTTGAAACATAACAAAACATCCAACACATATCAAGAAAGATTTGCTGCCACATTATCTGCGTGTGGGAGAATTATTTAATGCTTCAAAAAGGGGAAAAATACATCTTTAAACCTGAATATAGGAAGTGTGAGGAGGAAGAAAAGGCTTGGTTTGGTTTACTGTCTTTAAATTTGAGGATGACTTTAAATTCTGATCGCTCCAGACAATGGTATAGATAGTAAAAGCTGGACATTGGAGTCAATTGGATTTAAGCCCTGACTTTGCTACTTACTAATTAAGTGAACTCACACATAGTATCTGTAAGTCACAATTTTCTCATCTGTAAAATAAGTATAATAATAATAATGTCTTAAGAGTCTTAGGGAATTGCTAGAATAATCAATGTGATAACACATTCAAAATGCTCAGTGCAATGCCTGGCATATTAGAAATATAATTATTACTATATACGTATAACTTGAGGATGCAGTCTTTTGGGGGGCAATTCAAATATTTTGTGAGCAATATTTTTGTATTAGTATGAGTCTCACTCCGTCTCCCAGGCTGGAGTGCAGTGGCATGATCTCGGCTCACTGCAAACTCTGCCTCCCCCATTTATTTATTTTTTATTTTTTATTTTTTTTGAGACGAAGTCTCGCCTGTTGCCCAGGCTAGAGTGCAGTGGCTGCGATGACCGCTCACTGCAACCTCTGCCTCCCGGGTTCAAGAGATTCTCCTGCCTCAGCCTCCCGAGTAGCTGGGATTACAGGCACCGGCCGCTTGGCTACTTTTTGTATGTTTAGTAGAGACAGGGTTTCACCACATTGGCCAGGCTGGTCTCGAACTCCTGACCTTGTGATCCGTCTGCCTCGGCCTCCCAAAGTGCTGGGATTACAGGCATGCTGGGATTACAGGCGTGCTGGGATTACAGGCGTGAGCCAGCGCCTCGACCTTCAGCTAATTTATTATTATTATTTTTTGAGACAGAGTCTTGCTCTGTCGCCAGACGCCAGGCTGGAGTACAGTGGGGCAATCTCCGCCCACTGCAATCTCCGCCTCCTGGGTTCAAGCAATTCTCCTGCCTCGGCCTCCCTGGTAGCTGGGACTACAGGCCCACGCCACCACGCCCTGCTAATTTTTGTATTTTTTAGTAGAGACGGGGTTTCACCATGTTGGCCACGATGGTCTCGATCTGTTGACCTCGTGATCCGCCTGCCTCGGCCTCCCAAAGTGCTGGTATTACAGGCGTGAGCCACCGCGCCCAGCCGACCTTCGGCTAATTTTTATATTTTTAGTAGAGACAAGGGTTTCGCGCTGGTTTCGAATTCCTGACCTCAAGTGATCCGCCTGCCTGAGCTTCTCAAGGTGCTGGAATTACAGGCGTGAGCCGCCGCTCCTGGCCTCATATTATCTTACGTTATATAAAGTAGGGAATAGGCCGAGGCCATGGCTCATGCCTGTAATCCCAGAATTTTGGAGGCCTAAAGCCGGAGGATAGTTTAACCCCAGGAATTCAACCAACCTGGGCAGCATAGTAAGAACCGGTCTCTATTAAAAGAATGAAAGAAGTAAGGAAGAAAGGAAGAAAGAAAAGAAGGAAGGAGGAAGGAAGGAAGGAAGGAGGAAGGAAGGAAGGAGGGAGACAGGGAGGGAGAGAGGGAGAGAGGGAGAGAGGGAGGGAGGGAGGGAAGAAGGAAGGGAGGAAGGAAGGAGGAAGAGAGGGAGGGAGGAAGGAGGGAAGGAGGGAAGGAAGGGGCAAAGTAGGGTAGTTTGAGAAAAGTTTAAAAAGCCAGAGTATGGGCCGGGTGCGGTGGCTCACGCCTGCAATCCCAGCACTTCGGGAAGCCCAGGCAGGTGGATCACGAGGTCAGGAGTTCCGAGACCAGCCTGGCCAACATGGTGAAACCCCGTCTCTACTAAAAATACAAAAATTAGCTGGGCGTGATGGCGCTCGCCAGTAATCTCAGCGACTCCGGAGGCTGGGCAGGAGAATCGCTTGAACCCGGGAGGCCAAGATTGCATTGAGCTAAGATCGCGCCACGGCCCTCCAGCCTGGGCAACAGAGCGAAACTCCGTTGGAGGGGTGGTGGGGGCGGAAAGCCAGAGTATGAAATATATAAGAATATAAGAATTTGGGGCCGGGCGCTGTGGCTCACGCCTGTAATCCCAGCACTTTGGGAGGCCGAGGTGGGTGGATCACCTGAAGTTGGGAGTTCGAGACCAGCCTGACCAACATGGAGAAACCCCATCTCTATTAAAAAAAAAAAATTCAGAGCAGAATAACATGACTTCAGGATATGACAGCTGTAAAGGGTAAGCAGGCAGAGTATCAAGGTCCCTTCTTCACTGAACAAGATTGCAGAAAATAAGGGCCATGCACAAGTTTACGAAGCTGGAACAAGGAACAGGACCCAGATCTTCTGATGTTTACTTCACCGTTACACGCTAATTTTTCACGTATCCACTCACTGAAGGAGCATTTACTAAATTCCAGGATGATATCACGGAAAACTTCACCCCAATCTTCACCTGAAGGCTCATGATCCTTTATAAACTATCTGGAGGGAAAGAGAAGTCCATCAACGATAGTCCTGAGAATGCTGGGGCTGTTTAGCTGTTTATGGAGTTCAACAGAATGAAACGCCGGAGTTGGAGTGTCAGCTGGAATTGACGGTGTACGGTGTGCACGAGGGATCTCCCGGTGGGGAGCAGTGAGTTGTCATTCCCGGTAGACGGCGAGTTCCCGGAGCGACGCGGCCGCACGTGGGCAAAAGGCGGCGAGACCGCGCGCCGTCGTGAGCGCGGCCGTCTCCAGGCGGAGCGCACACCCAGGCGGCGCGGCTCGCGGCTCGGCGCCGCCCGGCTCCTCCTTAACCCGCGCGGGGAGGCGGTGGCGGCGGCGGCCGGCGGGCGGGGGAGGGGGAGGGGCGGGGAGCGCAGCGCGGAGGCCGGGGAGGAGCCGGGGCCTGCAGCGGAGCCGAGCCGAGCCCGAGCCCGCGCCGAGCCCTGACACTGTCCGTCCGCCTTCTGGTTCCCCGGGAGCCCGGACTGGCCGGAGCCCGAGCGGTGGCAGCGCGGGGAGCCCCACGCGCCGCAGGGAGCAGACCGGACAGGACGGCCCTAGAGGAGGCGCTGCCGCCACAGTAGCAGGGACCGGAGTCTCGAGCCGCGGCCTCCCGGACGGTGCTGCCCAGGCCAGCTCAGGGAGAGCCGGGAGTACGAAAACCCCACCCTCTGAGGCACCCCGGGAGCGGAGGCGGGAGCGGGGACGCGAGCAACCTCTCCCCCTGTTGGAGAGAAGACCCTTACCACTCGGGTGAGAGAAAGAAGAGACCCCTGGAGGGGACGCGTCTCTCCTGCCTAGAGGCGAGGAAGACCCCTGTACTGGCCGAGGAGGAGACCCTAGAAGTGGAAGGAGGGGAGCTTTCCTTAGGGAAGCAGAGTGAGACCACCCTAGCGCGCCTCCGCCCCTCCAAACACACACTCTCAACAGTTCAGGACTTTCGAGGCAAAGAGAGAGGGGCTGTGCCTATGGAGTAGGCACCCTCGACCCACCAGTATTCACAGGGGACGGGAGTCCTTACGTTCAGAAGCCACTCCAGGGAAAGAAGAGGAATTGGCTTCCAGCTGGAGAGGGGAAGACCTCCCCCTCAACTTCCTCGTACCTAGACAGTGGAACGCGGTAGAGCCCCTCCGCTCAGATCTCCAGCAGACAGAAAGAGCCCTCCACCCAAGAAAGATCCAGTTTGGGGGGGAGGGGAACTCCCCCAAGGGGGAGGAGACAACTCCTGGTTGGGAGAGGCTCCTCCCCTCCTCCCCAGGGTAACAAGCAGGGTGTGGGGGGTGTGCCACCTTCCCCAAGTAGGACCTCCTTCTCCGCCCCCTCCCCCTCCTCCTCCCCTGACTCCTCATCCTCAGGGGACCCAGTTCCCCTCACCAACTTGGGAGGCTCAGCCAAGTACAGGAAGAGCCACTGAGGATGAGAGCCGTCATCTGCCTCTGAAGAGGGGAATCCCTCCACCCCCAAACTCCAGTACCAGTTGGTTCCCTCCCTTTGCCGGGGGAACCTTGGAGACAGGTTAGTGCTTTCTTTCATCTTCTCTCTGTCATCGTCTGGCACTAGTGGGTGTAGGGGGCTGAGATGGTGGATCGTGGGTTTCACTAGTGGGGATGATAGAGTGATGACTCAGAAAATCCACTGGGAAATGTGTTCCAAGGGAGCGTCTGGATTTGAACCCGCATCTTGCTGCAGAGGCTCTGAGAAATGGGTTTCTTAGTGTTTGGGGACTAAAGGGACGGGATTGATTTTAGGTCCCTAGGGAACTGGATGTTTTCATGCTGAGGAAAAGGGATATCGGAAAACGGCTGCATTTTGAGAACATGCATACTGTGTAGCAGTGATTTGCACAACCCAACCAATGGTAAGACTCCCATAGCACCCTTCACCTTGGGCCTTTTCACCTGGAGAGTGGGCTCCCATCAAAGTCATGGTGGCATCTGGTGTCCTGGCCTTGCCCAGGGCATGCCAAGGTCAGCTTCCCATTGGCCAGAGGTGTTCGTTCCCTCCAGCTTACTCCCTTGACAAGAAAAGCAATCTGTTCCTACTTATCCTATCTCCGACACCAAGAGGACTCCTCTCCTGACGTTTCCATTCCTAGCTGGATGTATGCCTCTGCCAGTAAAATCCAAAGGGAAAATGGGAATCCCACATGTTCTGAGGCGAGAAGAAAGTGTGCAGGGGAATGCCAACTCCTGGCTTGAAATGCTTCCTTGATGCTGCCCCAGTCTCCTTCTCCACTCCTGTTTTTTGCTCACAATTCTTCAGGGAAAATTAGATCCTGGATACGAAGGGAAGAGGGCTGCTGCTCTGCTTCTGTCCCCTTCCATCTAAATAAGTTGACCACTGGGAAGATTTGACTTTTGAGGAGTATATAAAATTTCCTTCCAGAAAAGTACCTAAGAGTCTCATCCTCTCCCTTCCTGTTTCTTGTTCAGTTCTGAGTCTCCAGAACCTTGTGTTAAAGTTTTCTTTCATAAGCTAGGGAATTATCAACGTCCAGAATCTTCAGAAAATGCAGGAAAAGGGTACCAGGAAATCCTCCCTGTGAAGCCTGGGCTGTTTTTAGGAGAGGTCACTAGCTGGGTGTCTGCTTTCCTGCCTCGCCATTAGCAGATACCCTATCTTCTTTCTCACAGCAAAGCCAAGTTGTGAAGGAGGCTTCATCTGACTTGGGCTTTCATATTTTCTCCTCTCTCTGGGGCATGGGTGAGGTCTACCTAAGTTCCTGAGTACATTCACTTGTCCTGGAAGTTACCTGTTCATGTGGTATATGAGATGGGGCACAGGTTTGTGTGGC
This sequence comes from Cacajao melanocephalus, assembly GCA_963573385.1. Taxonomy (NCBI): domain Eukaryota; kingdom Metazoa; phylum Chordata; class Mammalia; order Primates; family Pitheciidae; genus Cacajao; species Cacajao melanocephalus. The sequence continues at coordinate 57,207 of CAUYLG010033125.1, read as the reverse complement.
TGTGCTGTAAGACAACATGCATATACTTCTTAATTCAGGGGAGTGTGGCTTTCTCTGTTTCGAGTGGGTATGTGTGTGGAGACAGGTACTTATGTGCTTTTCAGACTATACTTCAGTTACCTAAAATTGTATGTTTCTGGTAAGACTTTAGAAGTGGGTGCCCCTGTGCAAGGACATGGAGAGGTGGTGGTAAGGATGCCCACCTGAGGAGAAAGGCTTGGCCTCCCCCGGCCACTGGGAGCCCTCAAGATTGTCTACAGGACAGTCCTTTAAGCAGCAGGGAAGCCCAGTCTCAGGTTGGGATCATTTCTTCCGGGACCAATAAGAGAGCTTCACTGCTGATACCTCTAGTCTCGAAAGGATGGGGATCCTTGACTCCTAACTCCAGAACTCCCTCCCCCACCTTTTACAAAAGAGGCCACTCTAGTTCACAGCAGCCTGTTTCTTTCAAAGTACTTCACCAGATGCTGGCATGCACCTGCCTGAATGGCTCGGGGTGAACTGGATCACACCTCCAAGTACACCACGACCACGCAGTTTAACTGGCCCTGCCTGCACTGAGTTCCCTAACCCTCCTTGCCTCTTGAATCACTGGGTGGGATTAACTGTGGTTTAGAGAGTGTGCTTTCCCAAACCATGCCTTATGACTAACCTAGTTCTCATGGAAGATAAGAAATGGTAGTCCCTCATTCCTTCATTCTTGGAGTCTTCCTGATCCTAGCATTAGCCAATACTGGACGATATTATCTCCAAAGGAAACGTTTGAGAGTCTGACATCCTGAAAACCACTGCAGACTCAGAGCAGGCTTTGTAATGCAAACCACTGCAGGCTTGCAGCTTCGACTCCTATCTCTGTAGTCTGTCAGTTTGCTAATTTTTGATTTCTAGTATTCTCTTTTTTTCCCCCATTCAAAAACTATAGCTACACTTAAATAGCACTTAGTGCTCTAAAAATATTAACTGAAGGTAATCCTTGTAACAATCAAAATAGTGAAACCCAGGCAGCCTAACTCCTCATGTGCTACACCTAGCCACTGCCCTCTTTGTTCTGGCATTCTGTACAGGGCAGGAAGTTATCACACCTTAATACCTGACATTGGCATTAGAACAATTAGTGGCCTTTCAGATAAAATGGGAAGGAAACTGAGCCTGTTATTGTGGATCTTACATGTTTCATCCAGGAGCGGTCTTTCACTCCCAGAATGTCTGTCTGTCTGTTTTTCTCTGCCTTTCTCCCAGTTCTGTAGTCTTCATTAGACGTCCTGTGGATGTGATGGAGCCTGCCCTTTGGCTGCCTTTCCCAGCTTCTACGGGTATTTCCTTTTAGTCTTCCAGCACACACAGAAGAATGTGGCCTGACTCAGGTTCTGCCCAAGCCCCGTGGCACGAGGCCCACCTGGAGAGAGAGGTCTGGGTAACTAGGTTGGTTGGACTGAGAAATGAAGTACCTCTTGTTTGCCTTTCTAATAATAGCCCTGAACATTAGCCTCGTGCCATTATTTTGGGGAGCTTGGAATGTGTGGCAGTCATGAGCTTATTAAGCTTCATTCACTTCCCTGCAGGGACAATGCTTTGGCAGCGTTTATTAGTTCATCTCTTTTATTGAAGGGGAAAACTGAGGCATCAAGACTTCACTGGGGGCCGGGCACAGTGACTTATGCCTGTAATCCAAGCACTTTGGGAGGCCAAGACGGGTGGATCACCTGAGATCAGGAGTTCAAGACCAGCCTGGTCAACATGGTGAAATCCCATCTCTACTAAAAATATAAAAATTAGCCAGGCATGGTGATACCTGCCTTTAATCCCAGCTACTCAGGAGGCTGAGGCAGGAAAATTGCTTGAACCTGGGAGGCAGAGGTTGCAGTGAGCCAAGATCACGCCACTGCACTCCAGCCTGGGCCACAGAGCAAGGCTTTATCTCCAAAAAAAAAAAAAGACTTCATTGGGGAGGCAAGAGATGGTTGAGGACAGTCCAAGAGGATTTGGTTTGGAATAGAACCAAAGAACCTCGGTCTCCGTGGCTCTACATGCTGAGCTGCCCTTCACAAATCGGGAAGTGAAGAGGGTGAGGAAGTGGGATGGGTTAAAGGAGAATGGTGCTGAAAGATGAAAAGGATCAGATGCTACAAGCTGCTTATAGCTGGTAAGATTTGAATGTATTTTGAGTGCTGGGGCTGTATCTGGAGAGCTGACTGGAAGGGGGCTGGAGACAGGTTAAATTTAACCTCAGGGTCCTAACCTGGTGCTGGGGTAAGGGTAGGGAAGGGCATAGAACAACTTGCAAAGGGCTGAGAGTGCTTCCCTTTCAGGAACTCACTGTGATTGGCATGTGCCAAATGGGTTCTGTAAGCCCTCTAAACACTTTAAATCCACTCTCATGCCCCTGCCCAATGTTGGAAAAGAAAAGTTGTTTCAAATGAAATATCAACTGAAGGCCTCTGTGCTCTTAAGATGAGATTTCCTAGGGATCTTTAGTAGGAGATAATAGGGAATAGGGCAGAACTAATTTAGGGACCTCCCATCTGGGGAGGACCCAGGAGGACCCTGGTCATTGGAAACCTGCTCACTGGCGTGCCACTCTTCAGCTCGGATGACCCAGCTGCAGGACTGTGATTCTGCTACAGGCACCCTGCTATAGCTCAGGGGCTGGGGTGTTTTGATTTAGTAGTGTTGGAAGGTGTGAGGTTCCTGGAATGATTAAGTGTTCCTATTAGTTTCCAAGTTTCCATGGTTTAGGGCAAGGTGATAGTGGGATGAAGAGGAGGATGGTGGGAGAGAAGCTAAGGATAAAGAGGAAACCCTTCATAATGCTATTTATAAACAGGCCATCCCCCTTCCCCCGCCCCTTTTCTTCTGTCAAACAATTCTTGGGTCACAGCTGGGTCTCTTGCTGCCCTGGCCCCTGAGGCACTAAGGTGTTTCCTTCAGCCTTGTGGAGTGGGTGTGTTGCTGGTTAGGAGCACAAGGCTGGGTACGTGTGCGCACATGCAGATTGCCATCTGCGTGGGTGGGATCTTAGGGAGAGGGGAGTAAGTGAGAATGCTGACCCCTAGGAGAAAGACTTAAGGGTTAAGGGCAGAAGAATCACTGCGTAGGATAGAAGAGGGAGCTGAGACCCTGAAGGATGTATTGGGGTCAGGAGAGGGGGTGGGGGACATGGTCCTATCTGCTGTGGAGCTTTGGACTGCAAAATGTGCGGATCTGTTGTATTTGTATGTATAAGCTTGTGCATATATCTGGCTGTGGATTTAGAGATCACTTACATCATATGTTTCTGTTCAGGATTCTGAACTTTGATGCAATCTAGTCCTGGCTCCTCAGGAGAAATGCCCTGGTGGGACCGAGGAAGACAATGTTAGCTGGAACCTGGCGTCTGTGCAGGCACAAACCTGTTAGGCAGCAAGTGCTTAGGGGGTTGCTGGCATCAGCGCTATGGGAGTGCCAAATGGCTACCCAGTGGTTCCTGCCAGCCTCTCTAGACCCTGCAATTCAGATATCACCCATCGTTCTTCACCTTCCCCCACCAAGACGTCGCTGTAGCTATACCTCTCTGCTGGCAAGAGCGCCAGGCAGTGTGGGTGGCAGCAGGGCGTGCAAACATCAGGCGTAGGCGGTCTGGCAGCTCCAGGAGTTTGCATGGAGGTGCAGCGAGCGTGCCTGCCTGGCTGGGAAGGAAGGAGGGAGGAGGAGGGCAGAGAAGGGGAGCCAGCTCGAGCCCCAGAGTGGCTATTTTTAGCCAGGCTATCTGATTGTAACCGGTAGGCACACAGCTGGGTGTCTCCCTGGCTCAGTGAAGCCCAGCAGGCTGAGAGGTGGGAGGTCCTTGTGGATGACTTCTTCCTAGTGTTGGTGTCTGTGGGCGGGAGCATGCAAAGGGTAGCTTTAAAAGTGTGCAGGCAGCTGTGTACTCAGGATGTGTTACTTCTGTGTGTGACTTTGTGCTCTGGTGGTGATGTATGCTGTATACATAGTCGTGATCTCTGTGTATGTGCTTCACTGTTTATCTGTCTGTCTGCTGGTTGTCATACATAATTTATGCCTGGGATAGATCTAATATGCCTCAGGTGCACCTGTGTGTGGGATAAAAAGGGCAAGTGCTCATATCTAATATGAAACATCTTTAAAAGTGTTGGTGTGTACTTTGTCCGTGTATGTTTGTATTTTGGTAGACTTTTTCTTTATTTGTACATTCATGCCATCTATCTGTGGATGTTGTATGAAAATCTAACAGATGTCACATGATTGGAGAATGGGCTTTAACTAATTTTACCTGCTAGCTACATGGATTAAAAAAACCCTAATTCCTACATAGTTTAAAAATACTATGTTGTAGGGCTATAAGTAAGGTGAATTGAGGAAATAGCTCAATCTGGTGTGAAGTTTGATCTCTTTAGTCCTACATGGAGAGGCTTCTTGGCCGTGCTCCCCATTAAGATGTGGGGTAACTAGCACTCATCATCTGGCAGATAGACCTGCTTGGGGGTTCTGGGAACACCTGGTGGAAGACCATGCCGTGGGTCTTTCATGAGAATGAGAGTAGGAAGAAACTTACTTCCCTCAAACAAAAGGATTTGAGTATTACTTGCCCCCAGTATTTTCGTCTTCTCTTTGTCTTCTCTGCAGAACCCAGAAGTACCATGGCTTCTGACCTAGAGAGTAGCCTCACCTCCATAGACTGGCTCCCCCAGCTGACCCTCCGAGCTACCATTGAGAAGCTGGGAAGTGCTTCCCAGGCTGGGCCTCCTGGGAGCAGCCGCAAGTGTTCACCAGGCTCACCCACAGATCCTAATGCCACCCTTAGCAAAGACGAGGCAGCAGTTCACCAGGATGGCAAGCCACGATACAGCTATGCCACTCTCATCACCTATGCCATCAACTCCTCTCCAGCCAAGAAGATGACCCTCAGCGAGATTTACCGCTGGATCTGTGATAACTTCCCCTATTACAAGAATGCTGGCATTGGTTGGAAGGTGGGAATGCTTCCATAATCTTGGCTTAGGCTTAACCTTCAACAGCCTCTTTCTTTACTTTTGTTTCTTCCTGTAACCTGTTCAGTTTACTCTGGCTTGTCTCAGAGATGTGAAAATTTAAAATCTCGTATGTTCTGCCCCCTACTTTTTTTCAGAGTTGAACAACTTTTATAAGCCATTAAGTATAGTGATGGGAATGACAGGATGCTGTCGCTCATCACACCCTCTTATCTTCCGATCCCTCAAAGAGGATATTCATTCATTTCACAAATGTTTATTGCCATTCTACGATGTTCAAGTCACTGTATAAGGCATGGCATCACCCCTTCCTACCTAGAGGTAGGAATCTAATCTAGATCATCAGATTTCCATAGCTCCATTGCACAGTCATCATCTTTTGAAAAGCAGCATTCCAAGAAAAATAATAATACAATTAGGTTCTTTACCAACAGCTGGCTACCAAGCAAGTAATGAGAAGTTAAGTTGTTTGGCTGGAGATGAAAAACGAAGGGGCTCCTCTCCCAGGCAAAGAAGGAAGGCCGATATGCTCAATTTTTTGGAGCAGCACCTCATTTGTCAATTGTTGAGTAGGAATGGGACCTTAATATGTAGTTCTCTCACTCTGTAAATCACCAGTTGACATATAAACCATGTAGTGAGTTGGAGACTATTGAAAGCATTCAGCTTTTTTTTCTCTCTTTCCTTCTTTCTTTATTTCCTTCTTGCCTTCTTTCTTTCGACAGGGTCTTGCTCTGTCACCCAGGCTGGATTGCAGTGGTGCAATCATGGCTCACTACAGCTTGAACTTGGGCTCAAGCAGTCCTCCTACTTCAGCCTCCTGAATAGCTGGGACTACAGGCATGCACCACCATGCACAGGAAATTTTTTTATTTTTGTAGAAATGGGTCTCTATATTGCCTAGGCTGGCCTCAATCTCCTAAACTCAAGTGATCCTTCCATCTTGGCCTCCCAAGATGCTGGAATTATAGGCATGAGCCATTGCACCTGGCCCATTGAGCTTTCCCTTTGTAAATATGTCCCTGCTAGCTACCATAACCCCCAACCTCACCCAACACATTTTTTTTTTTTTTTTGAGACAGAGTTTTGCTCTTGTTGCCCAGGCTGTAGTGCACTAGCATGATCTTGGCTCACTGTAATCTCTGCCTCCCAGGTTCAAGTGATTCTCTTAGCTCAGCCTCCTAAGTAGCTGAGATTACAGGCATGTGCCACTATGCTTGGCTAATTTTATATTTTTAGTAGAGATGGGGTTTCTCCATGTTGGAAAGGCTGGTCTTGAACTCGTGACCTCAGGTGATCCACCCGCCTCGGCCTCCCAAAGTGCTGGGATTACAGGTGTTAGCCACCATGCCTGGCCCCAGCACACTTATACAATATTTATTTCCTTCAAATGCGAACATCCTATGGGCTATTGAGAAAATGAAAGTGATCTGTATTTTTCTTTCATTCATAATTTATATAAATAGTTTTAAAACAGTGTTCTTTTGGTATCAGGGTAGACTGAAGAACTGGGCAGATGTGATTGTGAGGCATTTACATACTTGTCAGTTGGCTAGAAAGATTGAAAAACTATATAATCAGTTTTTCAGAAGTGGTAGCAATCATATTTATAGCCATTCCCTCCCATCAATTTAATCTCTGCTCACTCCTTCCTTCCTTCCTTCCATCCTTCCTTCATCCTTCCCTCTCTCCCTTCCTCTCTCTCTCTTTCTCTCTTTTTTGGAGTTTTGCTCTTGTTGCCCAGGCTGGAGTGCAATGGTGCAATCTCTTAGCTTACCGCAGCCTCTGCCTCCTGGGTTCAAGCTAGTCTTCTACCTCAGTCTCCTGAGTAACTGGGATCACAGGCTTGTGCTACCACGCCTGGCTAATTTTATATTTTTAGTAGAGGCAGAGTTTTACCGTGGTGTTCAGGGTGGTCTTGAACTCCCAACCTCAGGTGATCAGCCCGTCTCAGCCTCCCAGAGTGCTGGGATTACAGATGTGAGCCACTGCTCCCGGCCTGCATTTTTCTTATCTCATTGCTTTTTGCTATTTGATGCATAATTGCCTCCATCAGTGTAGTTGAGAGGTACTGAGTTTACCCTGATACTTGAACTCCATGGTGTATTATGTTTTTTGTGTGTCCCTCTGTGTTCTGTTGGAAAATTTTCTGCTCTGCACAATGCTCAGGTCTAACTTGCTTCTCTGCATCCCCAGAATTCAATACGGCACAACCTTTCTCTCAACAAGTGTTTCCGGAAGGTGCCCAGACCTCGGGATGACCCTGGGAAGGTGAGATACTACTGTAAGCATTGAGGGGAGGAGCAGGAAGGAGAGTGAAGTAGTTGACAGTCTAGAGTCCTGTGGCTGTTTTAATTATCCAGAAGAGGAAATCATGCTAATTAGGGAAGCATCTTTATTTTTTCTCAGAGGAAGAGCTTGGTTGTCAAGCTTGTGTGCCCCCAGTAGAATGGGTGACTAAGAAAGACTGTGAGGCCGGGCGCGGTGGCTCACGCCTGTAATCCCAGCAGTTTGGGAGGCTGAGGCGGGTGGATCATTTGAGCTCAGGGGTTCAAAACTAGCCTGGCCAACATGGTGAAACCTTGTCTCCATTAAAAATCCAAAAAATTAGCCGGGTGTGATGGTGCATGCCTGTTATCCCAGCTACTTGGGAGGCTGAGGCAGGAGAATTGCTTGAACCTGGGAGGCAGAGGTTGCAGTGAGCTGAGATTGCTCCATTGTACTCCAGCCTGGACAACAAGAGTGAACCTCTGTCTCAAAAAGAAAAAAAGAAAAAAGACTGTGAAATCTTTTAAAAAAATAGAAATACTTAGGGCAAAGTTGAGTTTCCTGCCCCCTCTTTTTTGTGTGGCACTCTTTTTTCCTAGATGTAAAAGGTAGACTTAATAACCTTTAACCTTTGTAGAAATGTCTCTGTACAAAAGTCCCTGGTGTTTCCCCCATAAAAGAGAAGGGATGGATCATTCTCTCCATTTGACAGATGTGGATACTAAAGTCCAAGCAAGTTTTGCCTAGGTCAGAAGGGAAGGGAGAGGCTGTGTCTGGACATTTCCAGCTCTTTGAGCTAGATGCCACTGTTCTGCCCCTCCAAAACAGTCGAGGCCTGTGTTTGGGCCACAGGAGTACCTCTGGCATACTCAGTGAGTTTCTAGGACAAATTTGCTCTTAATACCCAGAACCCTGGGAGGTTCTGAATGTAAGGATTTTGTTCTCTGTGGGGTTGGGATCTCCTTCCAGGGTTCCTACTGGACAATTGACACCTGCCCTGACATTTCCCGAAAGAGAAGACACCCTCCAGATGATGATGTAAGTTCCCAGCTCATGGGGAGATGCCACATCTGAGCCAGCTGCTCCTTCCACCTTCTCCTGTGAATGTTCAGTCTTTTCAGAGGCAAAGGTGGAAGGAATACTAGCAGAAGGGAAACCATGGGTCTTGGGAGGATGTTGTGCCTCTGCTTATAGATTTCTTTTTCTTCACAACCCTCAGCTGTCCCAAGACTCACCAGAACAGGAGGCAAGCAAGAGCCCACGGGGAGGCATTCCAGGGAGTGGAGAAGCCTCACTGCCTCCCGAGGGCAATCCGCAGATGTCACTTCAGAGCCCCGCATCTATTGCTAGCTACAGCCAGGTAGGAAGCAGATACGGCAGGGGTCATGGGATGGGTGATGAATAGATTCGTATGTCTCCCTGTTCATTCAGAATTATGTATTGAGTATCTGTGATGCATGAGGCAGGTAAATTGAGAAAGAAGGGGAAAGCAAAAGAGAGAAATAGAGAGATAGAGAGAAAGGCATAGCAGAACTTTGAGAAAGATCAGGAAAAAAAGGCTAGATGCAGTGACTCATGCCTGTAATCCCAACACTTTGGGAGGTTGAGGCAGGTGGATCATTGAGTCCAGAGGCTTGAGACCAGCCTAGCCAACATGGCAAAATCCCATCTCTACTAAAAATACAAAAATTAGCTGGGCATGGTGGCTTGCGCCTGTAGTTCCTTCTACTTGGGAGGCTGAGGCATGAGAGTCACTTGAACCCGGGAGGTGGAGGTTGCTGTGAGCTGAAATCGCGCCATCACACTCCAGACTTGGCAACAGAGTGACACCCTGCCTCAGAAACAAACAAACAAAAAGAAGAAATGGAGACTGAGGAGAGAAAGCGTAGCTTCAAGATAAGAACCAATGAGAAAAGAAGGAGAGAATGATGCTGGGTTATTGAAGAGCTGGGAGAGGATAAGAGGACAGGCAGGAGGGCCTGGTGACCACTGAAGGGTTGTATTGGTCCCTCAACTGGGACATCGATCAGGAATTTCTTACCTGTTTTTGCAGGGCACAGGATCTGTGGATGACGGAGCAGTGGCAGCAGGGGCTTCAGGCCGAGAAAGTGCTGAAGGTCCTCCACCCCTCTATAACACCAACCATGACTTTAAATTCTCCTACTCAGAGATCAACTTTCAGGATCTAAGCTGGTCCTTCCGCAACCTCTATAAATCCATGCTGGAGAAGTCCTCTTCCTCCTCTCAGCACGGTGAGTCCAGAGTTGGGATGGGTGCATGGAGACTTTTTTATCTTGTTGAACAAGTGGTGATATTTTCTTTTCTCTCTTATTTTTAAATTTTAATTTTATTTATTTATTTTTTGTGTGTGACAGGGTCTCACTCTGTTGCCCAGACTGGAGTGCAGTGGCGCAATCACGGCTCACTGCAACCTCTGGCTCCTGGGTTCAAGTGATTCTTTCACCTCAACCTCCCGAGTAGCTGGGAGTACAGGCATATGCTACTACGCCTGGCTAATTTTTGTATTTTTAGTAGAGACAGGGTTTCACCATGTTGACCGAGCTGGTCTTGAACTCCTGGCCTCAAGGCATTCACCCGCCTTGGCCTCCCAAGGTGCTGGGATTACAGGTGTGAGCCATCGTGCCTGGCTATATTTCTCTTTCTTCTTTTCAGTTCATTTCTTTTCTTTTCTTTCTTTTCGGCAGAGTTTTGCTGTTTTTTGCCCAGGCTGGAGAGCAGTGTTGTGATCTTGGTTCATTGCAACCTCCACCTCCTGGGTTCAAGTGATTCTACTATCTCAGCCTCCTGAGTAGTTGGGATTACAGGTGCCCGCAACCATGCCCAGCTAATTTTTGTATTTTTTTGGTACAGATGGGGTTTCACCATGTTGGCCAGGCTGGTCTCAAATTCCAGACCTCAGATGTTCCGCCCTCCTCGGCCTCCCAAAATGCTGGGATTACAGGTGTGAGCCACCGCGCCTGGCTCATATTTCTTATTTTTAACACGAAGAGAGGTATCACTACTCAGAGGAAATATTTCATGAACTAAAACCGGAGCCGAGTGAGCTCATCTGTCCTTGTGCAAATACAGCTGTTTCAGGAGGCAAGCTAGGTTACTTGCTTCAGAAAGTCAGTAGGATTGCCCCTTCCGGAACTAATGGCAGTGATTTTATGGCTGCAAGCGAGTCATTTGGAGGACGACCACTAGGGGGCAGTAGCAGTACCAGTACCCTCTCCCCAGGAATCCTTGCTTGTCATTGTGAAAAGTTTCTTTTGACTTTTTAGTGTATTTATATTTATGTTACTTTTATTGTGAAAAATTGCAAACAGTTGCAAAAGTGTGGAAAAGAATATAATAAACCCCTGTGTTCCATCACCCAACTTTAACAGTTATTAGTATTTTACTAGGCTTGTTTTGTTTACCACTGAGCCTTCTAAAAATTGGAGTAATTTAATGGAATTCACATATACCATGTCATTCCACCCATACATACAATTTTGATATATATCCCTAAATGATGACTTTTCTTCTGGTTGTGTACTATGACATTATCACACCTAACATAATTGACTATACATTCTTAATATCAGCTAGTATCTTGTCCATGCATATTTCCCTAATTATCATGTGAGAATGAATGAAAGTTTTTATTGGGAAGCCCCTTGAGAGAACATCTGGTTCATCCCTCTGCAATTCCTGTGTGTGCATTTTTTAAATAATGTAGAGACTTCTAAGGTTGTGAGGCTGACTTCAGTTGAGGAATTGGACCTTCTCATTCTGTGTGGTGGCCCTTTATTGGCAGCAGGGGCTGAATGGAATGATAAAAACTGGTTAGGAGTCACTTTTTGGAAAACTTATATTAATTTTCATGAATTTCTTCTTTTATATCCCAGGGAATCAGTTTCTAGAGTTGTGTTCCAAGACTGTAGCATTTACTTGAGAAATAAATCCAACCCAGGTGGTTGGTTGATTGGAGGTGGGAACTCGAGGAACTGTCAGAAATAAAGTAAAAAATTAGATCGAGTGAGGACAGCCTAGTGTTCACTCAAGTTTTATTGTGACTGAAAGACCCTAGGCTTAGACTTTTGTTCTTCCTGGCCTGTCTACTCCATCCCATCTGTGCTCCTCACTCAAGCTGCATTTGTTTGTAGAGAATACAGGAAGGAGTTGGCAGTAGCAGAGTGTAGAGAAAATACGGAAGAGGAGATAGTATATGACCAATGGCTTTGTTTTATTTCTGATTTCTTTTTCTTTCCCCCTAAACACTAGATGACCAGGGATGGTTTCTTTTTTAAAGTTCACCTGCTGGGAAACTGATTTCATGCCTACACCCAAATCTCTGAGAAGTAGCATTAAAAGCTGCACACTGACCTTTTGAGTAAGAATTCAGTGGTTTCCACACTGTCAAGGCCCTCGTCTAAGTGTCTTCTTATCTCTTGTACCTGCCAGGAGGGCCACAGGGATCCTTGCTGCCCTAGAGCATTCTTATCCTTTCAACTCCGCAGTTTCGGTCTGAAGCTTCCCATCTCAACCCACGGAAAATCCCATTTTGTGAAAAACGCATTGCTTAAGTCGCTTGCCTGCTTCCTCCCCACTTGCAGGCTTTTCGTCTCTCCTGGGGGACATCCCACCCTCGAACAACTACTACATGTATCAGCAGCAGCAGCCACCGCCACCTCAACAACAGCAGCAGCAGCAGCCGCCACAGCCACCGCCCCAGCAGTCCCAGCCACAGCAGCAGCAGGCATCTGCCCAGGGCCCCTCAGCTGTAGGGGGTGCTCCTCCACTGCACACCCCAAGCCCAGATGGTTGTACCCCACCAGGGGGAAAGCAAGCTGGGGCGGAAGGCTATGGGCCTCCCCCTGTGATGGCCATGCATCCACCCCCGCTACAGCATGGAGGCTACCACCCTCATCAGCACCATCCCCACTCCCACCCTGCCCAGCAGCCACCACCTCCACAGCCACAGGCACAAGGCCAGGCTCCCATCAACAGCACTGGCTTTGGTGAGTATGGAGGTGCAGAGTGATCTAGAGGAGGGTTGGATGATCCCCTTGTCCTAACTCTGGCATGGAGGTGCAGTTAGTTGGCAAGTTAATGATGGGTCTTTTAAGCTTGCTCCTTCATGTGAGCTCATCTGAACAAAGTTACTATTTAGGGCTCTGTCTTACAGAATTCTTGGATCAATTGAGATTGTTTTACATATTCTCCTGACTATGAGGCTGGCTGTTCCTCAACCCAGATAGCTTTTCCAGTCCTAAACCTCCAGGGAGGGAGAGTCCAAAACTTGGAAATGCAACTGATAATCTGTATAGATGCAAGAATCTTGCATGTAGTCAGTCTGGGGGTCAGTTGACTGCTGTCTTACACTTCACTCTGTCTTATTAACCACTTTCCCCTCTTCTTTACAGTCTTTCCTTCTGACTGGTGCTCTAATATTGACTCTTTAAAGGAAAGCTTCAAGATGGTGAATCGGCTCAATTGGTCCAGCATTGAGCAGTCACAGTTCTCAGGTTAGTGATCAAAGGATGAAGGGAAAACCCAATAGAAACTAGAACCGGAAGCGGGTGGTTAAATGAAGTTCAGGAATTGAGGATTTCATTGTTTTTCTTTCGTATTACACAAGATGGATAATATTTACATTATTTTCAAATTAACTCAAATTAATTTTGTCTTAACTCAAAATATGGCAGTGAATTATCCTAGCCTATTCTGTCTTTGGGAGAGAGAAGGCTCTCAGGAATTTGGAAGCCCTGGACTACTATTTTGTAGTTTTGTCACCAGTTACTGATACTGACAGTGTGACCTTGGCTGAGTCACTCGATCACATTGAAAGTTTTTCGTATTCTTCAGTAAGATGGAAATTATAACGAGAATTTGGAGGCCGGGCACGGTGGCTTACGCCTGTAATCCCAGCACTTTGGAAGGCCAAGGTGGGTGGATCACCTGAGGTCAAGAGTTCGAGACCAGCCTGGCCAACATGGTGAAACCCCGTCTCTACAAAAATACAAAAAAATTAGCCGGGCGTGGTGGTGCATGCCTGTAATCCCAGCTACTCGGGAGGCTGAGACAGGAGAATCACTTGAACCTAGGAGGCAGAGGTTGCAGTGAGCTGAGATTGTGCCATTGTACTCCAGCCTGGGCGACAGAATTATAATTAAAAAAAAAAAAAAAAAAAAAAAAAGAATTTGGTAAGGGATCAAATAGAATGAGAGTTTGAAAATGCAGAGCTCTAAAAGATGTAAATTGTTAGTGCCTGTTATCAGTGGTAATGGTTTATGGTGTGTTTGGATTGGTGCAATAGGGCTGGGTCTTATGGGACTTTTTGCCTCTGCAAGGTTTGCATTGCTTGCTTCCCTCTTTGTAGAACTGATGGAGAGTCTACGACAGGCAGAGCAGAAGAACTGGACCCTCGACCAGCATCACATTGCCAATCTGTGTGATTCCCTCAACCACTTCCTTACTCAGACTGGTCATGTGCCCCCGCAAGGGGGTGGTACCCACCGGCCACCAGCCCCTGCCCGTATTGCTGACTCTTGCGCCCTCACCAGTGGCAAACAGGAGTCAGCCATGAGCCAAGGTACTGCACAAAGACAGTTGCCATGGAGGTAGAGACTATGATGAAAAGGAAGGATAGGAGAAAGACAAAAGAGAACAGAGAGAAAGCATTTTACGGGGCAGTGATCCAAATTGAGCAGCGGAAGTAGTTTATCAGTTGACTAAACATCTGTTGAGTCAGTGAAGTCCTAAACTGAAAAGTGCAAAAGAAATACTGTATGATTTCTTTTTAGACCTTGGTTTGGGAGATCTGAATTAACTGAAAAAAAGGGAGGAGATTTGTTAGAGAAAGGCCCTATTTTAAATCTGTGGCTCAGTAATCCCTAACTGGATGATACCAGTTGAAATGGTGGTTCTATATGTATATGATCTTCAAACTAGTGAAATGAAAGACATGTTGTGATTAATGTTCCTGTTTCTTGCTTTTTTTTTTTTTTTTTTTTTTTGAGATGGGGTCTCGCTTTGTCACCTAGGCTCTGGAGTCCAGTGGTGCGATTACGCCTCACTGTGACCTTGACCTCCTGGGCTCTGGTGATCCTCCCACTTTAGCCTCCCAAGTAGCTGGGACTACAGGTGCGTGCTATCATGCCTGGCTAATTTTTTGTGTTTTGTGTAGAGCTGGGGTTTCACCATGTTGCCCAGGCTGTCTTCAAACTCTTGAGTTCAAGGGATCTGCCCACCTCGGCTTCCCAAAGTGTTGGGATTACAGGCATGAGCCACCATACCCAGCCCTACATTTCCATATTTTTCATCTTTATATCTTAGCAATTTCACAATTGCAGTATCTGTTTGTTTTTACCCTCAGTGGTGAGGACTGATAGCTTCTGCAGAAATCCTTCAAGCCTGCAGGAGCTGTAGAACAGGGCAGGGAAGAGAGAAAGAAGATGGGAGCAAGGGTATATATTTTTCCTCCCTGCTTTGTTGAGTATAGTGGCCCACCACCCCCCCAACTCAAGTAACTCTTTTCTTCTTTGGCAGTGAACTCTTATGGGCACCCACAAGCTCCCCACCTCTACCCTGGCCCATCACCAATGTACCCAATCCCCACCCAGGACTCAGCAGGCTATAATCGCCCAGGTAAGAGCCAGGAAGCTTGTTTCAAAACTGTGGTAATCTGATGAGTTCTTTTGCTTTCCTTTGACTCTGAGCTGGGATTCTCTGTATTTTTGCCTGCATCTGACAGGAGGGAATGAGCCTTTATAATCCCAAGGCTACCTGCTCTGGAGGTATATGTCAGGGGAGACTAAAGAAGACAGATTTACCTTATTTATTTTAGACAGAGTCTCACTCTGTTGCCCAGGCTGGAGTATAGTGGTGTGATCTTGGCTCACGGCAACCTCCACCTCCTGGGTTCAAGTGATTCTCCTGCCTCAGCCTCCCAAGTAGCTGGGATTACAGGCATGCACCACCGTGCCTGGCTAATTTTTGTATTTATAGTAGAGACGGGGTTTTGCCATGTTGGGTAGGCTGGTCTTGAAGTCCTGACTGCAAGTGATCCACCCACCTCTGCCTCCCAAAGTGTTGGGATTACAGTCGTGAGCCACTGCACCCAGCTAGTTGTACTTTAAAATTAGCTAGTGACTGCAACAGTAAAAGGAAGTGAAAGCATACATATAAACAAAAAATAGCTACGTGAAACATTTATGTGTGGCTTTGGAATCTAGATGGAAGATGTGCTCAGGCAAATAAAATGAATGTGTTATCTTCACATACTTGCTTTGTGCCCATGTCTGCTTTTCTGTCACCTGATCTCCAGAATCAGGGGTCTGGGATTGAACTAGCTCTGATAGTGGGGGTGGGGCAGGGAGACACTGAATTGCCATAGATAGAACAAAGTGAACGGATCCTTCACATTTAGACACATGTAGAAAAATCACTGTTATTCTGCCTGAAACCACAAGTGTTTTCAATTTTCAGGGTGACATCTGACTCTTTGTATTCTTTGTCCATAAAATATAAATACAAATTTCTATACTGCTATTTCATGTGATATTATCTTCTGTTTGTTTATTTGTTTGTTGTTTGGGCCAGAGTCTTGTTCTGTTGCCCAGGCTGGAGTATAGTGCCCAGTGGCGCGATCCTGGCTCTCTGCAATCTCTGCCTCCTGGGTTCAAGTGATCCTTGAGCCTCAGCCTCCTGAGTGGCTGGGATTACAGGCGCCCACCACCATGCCTGGCTAATTTTTGTTTTTTAGTAGAGGTGGGGTTTCACCATGTTGGCCAGTCTGGTCCAGAACTCCTGACCTCAAGTGATCCACCCATCTTGGCCTCTCAAAGTGCTGGGATGACAGGTTCGAGCCACCGCTCTCGGCCATATATCTTCTGTATGTTATTTTATCATTATCATATGTTTTCAGAAGTATAATTTTTAATGGCAGCATAATATTTCATTGCTGTGGAATGTAGTTTAGTTTATTTCCTGAGACTTCACTGAAGTGGTGACCTGCAACCAAAAATAACTCCAGCTGATAAGGGTGATAGCTTCACAAGCCCTTCTTCATGGTATTATCTGGGGCTGAGCACAGTCCTTCTAGGTTGAGGGAACAGCTTCCCAACTACTCTCTTTTCATTCTCTTTCTTTCTTTCTAACAGCACACCATATGGTCCCTCGGCCCCCAGTGCCACCTCCTGGTGCCAATGAGGAGATCCCTGATGACTTCGACTGGGACTTGATCACTTAGTGCATCACAGAGTGTGGACATCAGCCCAGGGCCGAGTGGTGAAGTCTGGCAGTGGGGAAAGAGCAACCCCAGCCCGTCCCTTCCCCCCGTCTGTATATAGACATATATCCTCTTTTTGTTCTTTCTCTGTCAGAGAAGCCACTGCAGGATGCTGCCGAAGATAACCCCCCTTTCCTGCCTCGTTCTTCTCTTTTCCTTCCTGTTTTTTCCCCAGTTCTTTTCTTATTATTCTATTATTATTATTATTGGTTATATACTGTCCGCTGTCTGCTGTCCCTACACCATGGATCACGTCCACCTCTTGCTAATGTAAAATCATCAGGCTGGAAGATGAAGCCGTGATAGCTACAGAGAAAGGTTTCAAACTCTTGTTTCCCTTTTTCTTGGAGAAACTCAATGCTAATCCCACCTTTTGGCCCTATATTATTTTTTGTTCCCGTCAGTTTCAGGCCAGGACTGGAGAGGCCACATGATCAAGTAGAAAGGATCTGAAACATTACTTGGCAGCCAAGAATTTGGAGATTTTAAAATGGTGCTAATTCTGTCCTCTGAGGTCTTCCTTGTCCCTTTATACTGTCAATCCTTACTTCTGCCAGTCTGCATTTCCTATCAAGGGTAAAAGTGATGATGGCGGTGCAGGAGGGTTACAATAAAATCCTAGTGGAACTGGGGACCTGGGTTAGAAGGGATGGAATATAAGTCAGTGTGAAACTGGGTGTGCTCTGCCATGGTACATCAGTGTCCCTTGGCTTATTTTGAGCCCATTCTCTAAGAAGATAGGATTGGTTTTAGCCCAGACTCTGCTTCTATGGTAGGGCATAAGGACAACTATTCAGCATAGTTTTAGCTTCTTGGAGATGATTCCAACTTAACTATTTTGGCTTTTAAAAGTATTTTTCTTTGAAAATTAATTGTGGCTCTTATTTGTATTTATGAATTATCTTCCCATCCCTTTTTCCCATTCAGCAAATATTAGTTTGTCCTCCTTTGATTGTTTGCTCAAATCTACCCATCTTTCTTCTTTCCTCATTTTTCTGGGATTCTCAAGAAAGAAAAAGTAACCCATTAGCAGTCGGAGTTTTGTCGTGTCCTAAGACATGATGAGAATCTCTTTCCCACCTCGCATAGCAGAACCAAACCTTCAGTGTTGGTGGTAGGAGGAAGAGAAGAAAAGGGAGCTGGCAAAGAAATGGATAGGGAATATTTTAGTTCTTTAAATATATAGGCAGATGCTTCTCTTGGAATCAAGATCATCTGGCTGAAGCTTTTGCAAGTAGGCTTTTGAGGGGTGAAGGAGATTGGTGGAGGAGAGTAAATAATCTAGAGGCAAGAGTTCAGTGAGGGCCAAGGGGGACCCCCAGAAAAAGGTATAGAGCTAACTCATCTACTTTTACAAGGGGTGGCCATGATTTACTGTTGCAGAGTACTCAGTGTATATTTAATGTTAATTGCTGAATTTTAGTTATGAGAGGGAAGAACAATTTTACTTCTGTCCTTATTTCACTTGCTGAAAAGCTGTGGGACAAAATGTATGGAATAGACAAGGCCACTTTCTTTGTGATTTCTGCTTTTCATTCATATTATTTTATTTACCCATGATTTCCGAGAGATTTGGCTTTCTGCTCTCCTGCTTTTTTCTTTCATCCACCCTTTTCCTTTTTTTGGAAGGGGGTTATATATGAGAGGTTATTGAAGAAGTCCAGTGAGGCTGAAGTAAAGGGGCAAGATAGGGCAGTTAACTAAAGAGCACTTTATTTCTTTAAAGCCTTTGTAAAAAAGAAATGGGGGTGCGAGTGGCTTGAATCTCCCATGATGCTGGAGGGCACTTAGTGGGGTTGAAGTATGATATAATATTTCCTTTTGGGGAAAGGAGAATTTCTCTTAGAGGGTGGCAAAATGCCTTTGCCCAGTGTCCCTATTTTAGGCATCTTTTCCTTCCTTATTCCTTCCAGTTAAGGTGCGTCCTACACAGAACTTCCCATCAGCCCTCCCCAAGATTCCCCCGTTGCAAATGATCACTCCTCTTTTCTAAACCCTTTTCCTGCTCAGACCCATACAGGATTTGCAAGGGTAAACTGAATCATATATACAAATGCCCCTTGTTCATCTGTGTCTTCTGCAAACTAGTCTCATGAAGAATTCTGGTGTGGAGCCAGGGTAGCTGAAGTTTGGGTCTGGGACGGGAGATTGGCCATTAGGCCTCCTGAGATCCCAGCTCCCTTCCACCAAGCTCAGTCTTGTTTCATGGCACAGGGCACACCTGACTCCCTTTGGGCCTCAGTCTCCCCCCCCACCCCCCATGAAGTGAAAAGAATACTACTTTTCTTGTTGGTCTAGCATTGCCGGACACGAAGTGTAGTCATTACTATTGTATTGGGTGATGTGTGCAAAACTGCAGGAGCTCACTGCCTATAAGAGGAAATAAGAGAGAAAGTGGAGGAGAGGGACGCAAGGAGTAATTGTTTGGTATAGATCCAGCCTTTCTCTCCTCAGTCCCTGCTCCTCATGTTTCTGGTTTGGTGAGTCCTTCGTGCCACCACCCATAATGCTTTGCATTGCTGCATCCTGGGAAGGGGGTGTCTGGTCTCACAAGTTGTTGTCGTTGTTTTTTTTGCATGCTTTCTTAATAAAAAAAAAAGAATGTTTACAGTTTTATCTTACTGGTAGTGGTCTCAAATTTCTTTTGGCCAGGGAAGGAAAATAGAAATGTGGACGAATTTGGTTTCAGTTGGTCTTTATTCCTCTTCCATCTTCCACCACTGGGTTGAATTAGTTGACCCTGACTTTTTTTGCGATATTGATGGGAAAGAAGAATCAAAGGCATGTCTTTAACATTCTTCTTTTCAAATGATATCAAGTATGATGAAACATTGCAGGAGAGTCAGTCACCCCTTATAGGTTGGTGTATGGAGTAGGCCCACCTTGCCTGCATTTTAGGATAGTTTAAAGATTTAAGATATTATACTTTGGGGCCAGCATGGTGGCTCACACCTGTAATCCTAGCATTTTGAGAGGCCAAGGTGGGTGGATCACCTGAGGTTAGGAGTTCGAGATCAGCCTGACCAACATGGTAAAATGTTGGTCAGGCTGATCAACTCTACTAAAAACACCCCGTCTCTACCAAAAACACAAAATTAGCCGGTCATGGTGGTGCATGCTTGTAATCCCAGCTACTTGAGAGGCTGAGGCAGGAGAATTGCTTGAACCCGGAAGATGGAGGTTGCAGTGAGCCAAGACTGTGCTGTTGTACTCCAGCCTGGGTGACAAGAATGAAACTCTTTCTCAAACAAAAAAAAAAGAAAAAAAAGATATTGGCTGGGTGTGGTGGCTGATGCCTGTAATCCCAGCACTGTCGGAGGCCAAGGTGGGTGGATCATCTGAGGTCAGGAGTTCCAGACCAGCCTGGCCAACATCATGAAAGTTCGTCACTACTAAAAATACAAAAATTAAAATAAATAACAAGAAAAAAAAATACAAAAATTAGCTGGGCGTGGTGGCAGGTGCCTGTAATCCCAGCTACTCGGGAGGCTGAGGCAGGAGAATTGCTTGAACGCAGGAGGTGGAGGTTGCGGTGAGCCAAGATCATGCCACTGCACTCCAGCCTGGGTGACAGAGTGAGACTCCATCTCAAAAAAAAAGAAAAGATACTATATTTTGGACAGTAGTTGTGTTCCCACCTGGGACTTTCTGGAGAAAATATAGTACAAAATAGTTACAGGTACTCAATCAGATTTTCATCAGAAATGAGGGAATTCTAATTGTAGGAATTTCTTCAGGATATATTTCCAAAGTAAATGAAAAGGAAAAGGAGTCCGGAAATGCTGTGTGCATCATTCGTCTTTGCCAAAGTAATACACGCACATAGTTTATTACTATATTGGCAAAGACAAATCACTGATTACTAATTGTACATTAAATCTTTATAACTGTCAAGATTATTCACCTCGATATCCTATATACCAACCTCAGGAGTTTAGGTCTTATTCCCAGGGTCTTATGTGATATGCTGGGGTTTCCAGAAGCCTGGCTAATTGCTATTATAGCAAGTCTATAGTCACTTACTAGGAGATTTATTTGCTGCATATTTAGAGATTATTATGTATTCTGAATGTGAAACAAAAGGATTTATGAATCTCTGAGTCTTGCAAAGAACCATGAGAAAAAAGCATTCATATCAAATATATAAGTAAATTAATATATAAGCTGGAAAGGTAGCACTGCAAGTCTTATGTCAGACATTCTTCACAACTGAAAGAATTCCTAGTGATTTGAAATTTTTCTGCATAGTACTTTATAAAAGATTTTTAGTCCAGACCCTCACCTCAACCATTGAACAAATAATGAGCATGTCATTTTCTGTTTTTAGACTACATCATTGTATTCAGTTTAGATGAGGCCATGTTGTGATACAAATAAGCCTGAAATTTCAGACTTTTAATACATAAATGTTTATACACACAGAAAAATGAGAAGGTGGTAGGAAGTTAGGTAATTTTTATTTTATTTTATCATGTCTGCAGAAAAGAGCAGCATAAGCACATGATTTAGAAACATCATGGTAATTATCAAACAAAACATCTCAAATTGTGCAAGGGTTATCTCTGGGAAACGAGAGAGGGAGGAGGGAACTTTTGGGCACAGTGAAGTAGCAGACCTCATATTTCATTATATACCTTACTAAATTCTTTTAAAACTGTGTGCTTATATTACTTTGGCAAAGACAAAGATTAATTTAAAAAACCCAGAAGATGTTTTTGGTAATTTTGGCATGAACGTTGCCTGTAGTCATGTTTTAAAATGTGTTGGCAAGCTTGGTAGGTATTCAGTTGCAGGGAGTAGAAGAATTGCCGCTTCATCCTGCACCCTCTCTCCTTCCGCTTGAAATGGGTTTCTAACAAAGTATTAATATGGAGCAAGAGGAAAGGAGTAACTAGAATCTTACTAAAGTAGAGGTTGTTTGAGGCACAAAGTCTGATGCGGAAGATTTGCAGGCAGAGGAGAAATGAAATTAAGTAGCTTACGAAGAGGAATGGAAGATGGGTGGTCAACCAGCAGGCAGATAGAATAAACAGAACACCCCAACCACAGCTTTCATAATATTTCCTGGGTCAGTTTTTAGATGTATCAGCAGTCCATTTTCATGCAATACGTGGTTATTTAGTTGTAATAGTGGAAATTCAGAATTTTTTTAGTTTTGTATTTTTAGTAGAAATGGGGTTTTACCATGTTGGTCATGCTGGCCTTGAACTCCTGACCTCATGATCCACCCGCCTTGGCCTCCCAGTGTGCTGGGATTACAGGCGTGAGCCACCGCACCCAGCCTGGAAACTCAGAATTCCTATGTGCTGTACCCAGGGGTGTTCCCAGGACAGGCATCAAGCTTTGTATAATTCTATGCTCCAGACTCATGGCTTCTTGTCTTCACAGGCATTTTTGTTTTTTGCACCTTCTTTTCATTTAAAACCATCAACACCACACGACAACAAAGCTGTGGAATAAACGATCATCTTTCACTCGGGTAGGAGAAGAAGAAATAAGTTTTAAATGGAATCTGGAAGACTTAGACAATGCTTAGGAAAAATTTAATGATGGAAACATCAATAAACATTTAAGATCAAACATTTAAAAACAGTAAATTCTCTTATTTCACATAGCTTAGTTTGGGATAGAAATAGAACTAATTTTTACAATGATTTTTACATTTAGCATTAATGAGAAACAAGAGGGTTTGTTAAATGCACTTGCTGGGCCCCAACCCCCAGAGATTCCAATTCAGCAAGTCTGGGATGGGCTTGGGAATTTGCATTACTAACAAGTTTCTAGGGGATGCTGATGCCAATAGTCTGTGGCCAGTCTTTAACAGTTTTTGAAGTCCCCTGCTCATCCTATCACTTCATCCTTTTAGAAATATTCATACCTAAGAGCCCCTGCTTGCTGGCTGCTCCATATTTTCACACGGTTGTGCTAATACTATTTCTTTCTGAAACGACATTGTTTAAGGAACAGTGGGTAGAATGTGTGAGCTCCTCACTGAAGGCTGCCTCCAGAATGCCCTGAATGGACTGCCTTGCTTTCTTCCTAAAATCTTTCCCCAAGAGGGCATAAAGGAAGGGATTAAAGCAACTATTGGCAGATGCTAGAGCAATGGACACGTGGTCCCAAGACATCAGAGCTCCCCCTAAAGGAGTTTCTGGTTGAATAAACAATAACAGGACTCCCATAATGTGGTATGGAGCCCAGCAGACAAGAAAGACAGTCACCACCACCACGGCCACTCGAAAGGTTTTGCTCTGAGACTTGGCGAAGCGGCCCCTTTGCATTCGGAAGACAATTAAGCTATAACAGGTTACCATGATAACAGAAGGCAGCAGGAAACCCACCACTAACCTAGTGATGACTATTGCCACCATGGGTGTTGGCCCTTGATTGTCATATGTTAATTGGTCGAAATAGTAATAATCCTGGAAATCTTGTGGCAGCTCAGACTCATATAAGGAATTGCTAGAAGCCCTAGGGAACAGCTCTAAATGAGTAGAGAGAAAACCATCAGAGTTATCCAGTGGGCTAGTTTTGTGGTCTTCAGTGGGAAACCCACTGTGCATTTTAGGTGAGACCACATCAACAGGTTTAAACACATTAGAATATGGATTTTGACTAGTTAATCTAGCAGAATCCCTAGGGAGTGAATCTGCAGAAGGTCTTCGAAATGTTTGAGGTTGGAGGACAGTGGTGACTGTCCAAGGATGATCGTTTGTTTGGAAAGAGGAAGGATCTAACCTATCATCCATTTCTTCAGGCAGCTGAACCATGTTTTCAAGAGACCTGTTTTTTAGTAGATCGCCATAAAAGTCTGAATAATCAAATGAGTTAAAGGGATCAAATTTGTAGCCACATATATTATGGTTGTCTATAGTGAATATTTCCCGGTACATGAACATGGGTATGCACATCACAAAAGCCACCATCCAGATACCTCCACAGATAGTGAAGGCTGTCCCTACAGTGCGATGATTCTGACACCAGATTGGCTTGAATACCACAAGACAGCGGTCCAGGCTAATGGCAGTAAGCAGGAAGACGCTGGCAAACATGTTGAGGACAATGATGGAGGGGATGAGCTTGCATAGGAAGCTGCCATATGGCCACCTTCCCTGGAGAGCCAAGTGAGCCAGCGAGAAGGGCAAGGAGAGGCAGCAGAGAAGGTCCGCCAGGGTGAGGTGGAGGAACCAAACTGTGTTCACTGTCCGTTTCATCTTCAGGCCAGCCACCCACAGCACCAGCCCATTGCCTGGCAATCCCAATAAAAAAGTGAGGCTGAGAATGACCATGGAGAGAATTTCTGGGGGCTTATTCCATGGCTGTAAGAGCAGGTCAGTTGAATTGGTCTCAGCAGAGAAAGACTCCATTGGTAAACTTCTGCAAACAGATGAAAAAGAAAATGTTAAAATGAATGGTATCTTTTTGAAAATGCATACATATTCTTAGGATTCTAACCTTCCCACGTAAAGATGTGGAACCGTGAAAACAGAAGGCCCTCACGCTTTTTTAGTTTGCCTTCCTTCACCTCACACTGGACCACACAAAAGCGTCCTCTGATTGATAGACAATTTTATTCATTTATTTATTATTTATTATTTTTCAGACAGAGTCTTACTCTGTCATCCACATTGGAGTGCAGTGGATTGATCTCAGCTCACTGTAAGCTCTGCCTCCTGGGTTCAAGTGATTCTCTTGCCTCAGCCTCCAGAGTAGCTGAGATTACAGGTGTGTGCCACCACACTCGGCTAATTTTTGTATTTTTAGTAGAGATGAAGTTTTGCCATGTTGGCCAGGCTGGTCTTGAACTCTTGCCCTTGAGCGATCTGCCCGCCTCTGCCTCCCAAAGTGCTGGGATTATAGATGTGAGCCACCACACCAGTCCTATGATAGACAATTTAAAATCTACCATATTGATTTATGTGTGTATAAAAATCACAGTCTCATCTGGAAGTCCGTATCAGTGTAAATTTCTCCACTTTCTTGAACTTTCAATCTTGGTTTTTCCACTGGCTCCTTTCCTCACTTAGTGTGTTTGAAAATAAACAAATAAGCTAAATAAGTAAACAAAAACTTCTAGATTGGAAGTATCCAACCTGAGGTCATGAAAGGGTTTTAGGACGCTCCATCACCACCTAAAATGATATGCAAAACTTCAACTTTACATATTCTCATTCTCTGAGGCCAGAAGTTTCATCCACTCCCCCCACCAGATTTTCAGAGGACTCACTGCCACAGAAAGAGGTACTCTAGACTCAGTGATGTCTTTTAGATACAACTCCATCTCATTTTGTTATCAAATTTTCCAAGAATTGTTGGCCCTCTGCATTGACTTCCACACCACCCATCATTTCTTTCTTATTTATTTGTGTTTTATGACTATAACTTGGGAAAAAGAGTTTTATTATTACAAAAGCAGAAAATATGCATGAAGAATATTGGAAAATATATACAAACAAAAAGGAAAATAAAAATATAGTCACTGGTCAGTAATTATTATTTTAGCACCTGAATTTATATTATCTGGACCTTTTTTTTACATTTGTGTGTGTGTGTGTGTGTGTATTTATGTACATGTATCTTTAGTCAGAGGGGACTATGATGGCTAGAAGCCTTGTAATATGTGGGACAGTGCTTTACTTATTTATTATAATTTTTGAGACGGAGTTTTGCTCTTGTTGCCAAGGCTGGAGTGCAATGGCACCATCTCAGCTCACTGCAACCTCCGCCTCTTGGGTTTAAGCCTCCCAGTAGCTGGGATTACAGGCACCTGCCACCATGCCCAGCTAATTTTTGTATTTTCAGTAAAGATGGGGTTTCACCAAATTGGTCAGGCTGGTCTCGAACTCCTGACCTCAGGTGATCCACCTGCCTCAACTTCCCAAAGTGCTGGGATTACAGGAATGAGCCACTGCCCCCAGCCTATGATTATTATTTTTGAGACAGACTCTCTCTGTCATTTAGGCTGGAATGCAGTGGTACAATCTCGGCTCACTGTAGCCTCTGCCTCCCAGGTTCAAGCAATTATTGTGCCTCAGCCTCCCGAGTAGCTGGGACTGCAGGCGCAGGCCAACACACCAGCTAATTTTTGTATATTTAGTAGAGACAGAGTTTCGCCGTGTTGGCCAGGCTGGTCTCAAACTGCTAGGCTCAAGTGATCCTCCCGCCTCTGCCTCCCAAAGTGCTAGGATTATAGGTGCAAACCACTGTGCCTGGCCCTAACAAAAAAATTTTAATTGACAAATACATGTATCATAATATTTACCATCTTAACTATTTTTAAGTACACAGTTCAGTAGTGTTTGTCATATTCACATTGTTGTACAACCAGTTTTCAGAACTTTTCCATCTTAAAAAACTGAAACTGTACTCATGAAAGAATTCCCCATTTTTTCCTTTCCTCAGCCCCTGGCAACCACCATTCTACTTTCAGTTTCTAAGAATTTGACTGCTTTAGATATCTGATCTAAGTGGAATCATCCAGTATTTGTCTTTTTATGCCTGGAGTATATTTCACTTAGCAAAATGTCTTCAAGCTTCCTCCATGTTGTGGCATGGGTCAGAATTTTCTTCCTTTTTTTTTTTTTTTTTTTAAGATGGGTTTTCACCATGATGGCCAGGCTGGTCTTGAACTCCTGACCTCAGGTGATCTACCCACCTCAGCCTCCCAAAGTGCTAGGATTACAGGCATGAGCCACTGCGCCCGGCAGAATTTTCTTCCTTTTTAAGGCTAATATTCCATTGTATGTATATACCTCATTTTGTTTATCCAATCATTTGATGGAGGACATTTGGATTGCTTTCACCTTTTGGCTATTGTGAATTACGCAGCTATGAACATGGGTGTAAATGCATATTTTTTATAAAACATAAAATTTTTTGTTTTTTTAGTTAGCAGTCTCCACATTACACAATATGTACCTTAAGGAATACCTAGCCTTTATCTGTTTTGCTTTTGTTTGTAGAGATGCGGTCTTGCTGTGTTGCTCAGGCTGTCTCCAACTCCTGGGATCCAGTGATTCTTCCTCCTTGGCTTCCTGAAGTGCTGAGATTACAGGCATGAACCACCATTCCCTGCCTTTTATCTGATTATTTTTCAGCTGTCCCTAAGACATCTTTTGTAGTTGGCTCATCGGCCGGGTGTGGTGGCTCAGGCCTGTAATCCCAGCACTTTGGGAGGCCAAGGCAGGCAGATTACCTGAGGTCAGAAGTTGGAGACCAGCCTGACCAACATGATGAAACCCTGTCTCTACTAAAAATACAAAAAATTAGCCGGGCATGGTGGCGCACACCTGTAATCCAAGCTACTTGGGAGGCTGAGGCAGGAGAATTGCTTGAACCAGGGAGGTGGAGGTTGCAGTGAGCTGAGATTGTGCCACCGCACTCCAGCCCGGGTGACAGAGGGAGACTCCATCTCAAACAAACAAACAAAAAAACAAAAAAAAACTATAGCTGGCTTGTCCAGAACAATATCCATTTCAGATGGCACTTTCTTCTTTAGTCTCTTAATTTAGCATAGCTTCTCTTTTTCAAGGATACTGGTTTGTTTTGGGGCCTACTGTTCTGACCACTAACTTCTTAACCCTTTTGATATATCTTCTGCCTCCATTATTCTGCTAAAATTACTTCTAAAAACCAAATCCAAACATTTGCTTCTCTGCCACCTTCCATAATATAATGTCATTAGATACACTGACTTCTTAACACTCTCTTCTCTTGCCCTCTGTGACATTACCTTCACCTAATTCTGAACATGCTTGTAAATGTACCCTACTTCATAACTTTCCTGAACAATTCACCATTCCAACTTAATGCCATCTTCTATTCCATGGCTAATGCTGTTTATTTCTATCTGGAATTCTGCCCTTCACAAAGTCTTCAGCTTCTTAACTTGTGTGTGCATGTGTGTGTCTCAACCTTTTTTCATATTCTGTATGCAATGACACATTTTATCTTATATAATAATTATAATGGCTGTCTAATCTATTATTCTAGATTTAAACTTTATGATGGTAAAAAAGAGTCTTATTTATAAATGATTGTTTCACATAGTTTAACACAATGCCTTATGAGACATCGAGGTTAAAGATTACATGGACAGGCGGGGCGCAGTGGCTCATGCCTGTAATCCCCCCTCTAGGGGGCCAAGAGGAGCAGATTGCTTGGGGCCAGGAGTTTGAGACCAGCCTAGTCAACATGGCAAAATTCTGTCTCTACCAAAAATACAAAAATTAGCTGGGTGTGGTGGCACACACTTGTAATCCCAGCTACTTGGGAGGCTGAGGCACAAGAATTGCTTGAACTGGAGAGGCAGAGTTTGCAGTGAGCTGAGATTGCACCATTGCACTCCAGCCTGCATGACAGAGTGAGATTCTATCTCAAAAAAAAAAAATTACTTGAATAGATGGATGCCCATTTTAGGGGTTGACTTTTTTTCTTTTGCAATTAAATCTAAAATTCTAATTTATATGCATTTAATCCTTACTCGGGCCTCTTCCGTAATTCCCATGCTGTCCCTTTTTACTTTCTTTTTGTTAAATCCCTAATTTTTACTGGACATAATAACACTTTACATTTATTTTTACAGAGGCTCAAAATATTTCTGTGACTTGAAAGTAGTTCTGCTGAGTCAACCAAATATTGTCATAGGGCCTTATATGATTAGCAGAAGTTAAAATAACAAGTCAACAAAATAAAAACGAAGAAATGATTCCTATTCCCCTTTTTATGGCCTTGTCTACTCAGATATTTAAATCCTATCAAGGTAACTTCCTAAAATATTGAGAGAAGGATAGAGTCATAGGATGCTAGGACTGAAAGAAAACTTTGAAATCATCTCTCCTCTCTACATTTTTTTTTCTTGTCATTGTTTGTTTGTTTGTAGAGACAGAGTCTTACTATGTTGTCCAATCTTCTCTCAAACTCCTAGACTCAAGCAATCCTCCCTCCTTGGCCTCAGAGTGTGCTGGGATTACCGACGTGAGCCACTGCACCCAACCTACATCCTCTCAGCTTTTATTTCTCAAGTTTGATAGTGAAACTTAGCAAATTAGATTCCTTTCATATAATCATTATTAGGGAGGATCTTGGATTTCAGGTCCAATGACTGTTAGGCCAGTGCTCTTTTTACTATCAAATAAAAACAATCACATTAAAAAAAAAGATATATGGTAGGCTGGGTGCAGTGGCTCACGCCTGTTATACCAGCACTTTGGGAGGCCGAAGCCGGCAGGTCACGAGGTCAGGAGATCAAGACCATCCCGGCTAACATGGTGAAACCCTGTCTCTACTAAAAATACAAAAAATTAGCTGGGCATAGCTCATGCCTATAGTCCCAGCTACCTGGGAGGCTGAGGCAGGAGAATCACTTGAACCTGGGAGGCAGGCAGAGATTGTAGTGAGCCGAGATCGCACCGCTGCACTCCTATAGAGTGAGGCTCCGTCTCAAAAAAAAAAAAAAGAAGATATATGGTATTGCTAATAAAGAGGAAGCTGCCAAGAACTGCACAAATTGAAGTAGCAGGGACTACAAACAGTGAAATTTCAATAAAAATAAATGCAGTTATCTGGCATGAGCTATGTTTTAAATATTGCATATTATTGGTTTTGAAATGAAAGTATGTATAAGTCAGGAATTAAAAGTTCTTCAGAACAAGGCTGGGCGAGGTGGCTCATGCCTGTAATCCTAGCACTTTGGGAGGCCAAGGTGGGAGGATCCCTGAGGTCAGGAGTTCAAGACCAGCCTGGCCAGCATGATGGAACTCTGTTTCTACTAAAAATACAAAAAAAAAATTTAACTGGGTGTGGTAGCACATACCTGTAATCCCAGCTACTCAGGAGGCTGAGGCAAGAGAATCACTTCAACCTGGGAGTCGGAGGTTGTAGTGAGCCAAGATCGTGCCACTGTACTCCAGCCTGGGCAACAGAGTGAGACTCTGTCACAAAAAAGAGAAAAAAAAGTCTTTCAGAACAAGATTACTTTTTACGTTTCTTTAAGTTAATTTGGCTAAAAAGTACCATACCTTTATGTTTAAGATTAGTAGAGGATTAAAAAAATTATTACTAAATTGACCAGCAGTAATTTAAAGATAATTAATATCCTGAAACTAAAATTCCACTATGATAGGGAAAGAAAAGTGGACCCTAGAATCAAATTGTAATAATAGGATAACTGAGTCAGTAGCAGTAAGGAATGGGCAAAAGAATAAAAAAAAAAAAAAAAAGAAAGGAAAATAGAAAGGGGAAAAAAAAGGGCAAGCAATGATTTGAAAAACAAACTAATGGGGACAGCTAGAATCAAAGTTCAGGGGAAATGCATAGCCAATTCAAAGAGAGGAAAGAAATGACATAAAAATTCACTATTAATTGCACTATGAAATATGAAAAGCAAAGACAAATGAAATGTGGAATATTTAGAAAAAGAAAGGTGGACATATAGATAAGACAAAAGAATTGAAAGTCGGAGAAGAAATAGGGGAAGTAGAAGATAATGACCCTTAAATTCGTTACTTATAATGAGCAAAACAGGTTAAGTGCAAGTCGTCAGGTGGATCTAGATTTTCTTACCAAAAAGCTGAGACAGTAGCTGAAGGCTTCAGCACCTGGATGTTTTCACGAGTCCTGTCTGGTCCCCAAACTTAGCCACAATGAAGTCATGAAGTATGACAAGAAAATTTGCTGAGCTTTCTCTCCTTCTTCCCTTCTCTGTTTCTGGCAACAAATTAAGCCTTATGCTCTAGACCACTATCTGACCTCACAGGAAGAGTTTCAAAGTGAGTCATTTCTAAATGACTTAGAAAGGAAAAGCAGAAAAACAGAAGTAGGAGGTTATAATTCTGGGACATTTTCTGCAGCACACAGAGAATGGTTAGAGAGAGGATACCTCTATACATAGGCTTCTAACTTTGTAAGTTTTGTTTAGAAATGCAAAAAAAAAAAACGACTCTATGAGATGTGAGGGTTGGGATGGGGAGTGGGTGGGGAGAAATGACCTGAACAAAACCAATTTAATTATTCTCAAGTAACATCTCTTAAATGCTTGATATATATGTGAAAAATGGTGCCGTGCCAAAATCAGGATGAACTAAGCTGTATTCTAATCTCCAGAGATTCACAGTCGAGTGGGAATATGCACCCAAATACGTACACACAAAACTGTAATACAACCCAGACTATAATAATAGAAGTAACAATAGAAGTAAAATAGTAGAACACTCTAGGCAGGGGTATTTATAACCCAGGGCAATCTAGGAAAGTCTTAAGACAGAAATAAGATGTGGGCAAGTCCTTAAGTACCCGTAAGACTTCTAGTGACAGAAAAAGGTGGCTGAGCTTGGTGGTTCACGCCTGTAATGCTAGCACTTTGGAAGGCTGAGGTGGATCACTTGAGGCCAGGAGTTCAAGACCAGCCTGGCCAACCTGGTGAAGGCCTGTCTCTACTAAAAATACCAAAACTTTGCTGGGCATGATGGTGGGTGCTTGTAGTCCCAGCTACTCAGGAGGCTGAGATGGGAGAATCACTTCAATTCAGGAGACAGTATTGTAGTGAGCTGAGATGGCACCACTGCACTCCAGCCTGAGTGGCCGAGTGAGACTCCATCTCAGAAAAAAAAAAAAAGAAAAGAAAAAAGAAAAAAAAAAAAAGGAAAAAGTGAAAAGCTGCTTAGCCTATAAGAGGAGCCTACTCAAAGGTAGGTAGATGGGAGAGGGCAGGTGGATGTTTTCAGTGGGCACTGAAGAACAGGCTGGAGTCTGGGTGGTGTTTCATCAGAAAGGAGTACAGAGGACTGAAGATGATTCTTGCTTAATGAATATGCTGTAAATCATTTTTTAAAAATTGTACTTTGGGCTCTGGGGTACATGAGCACATCCCACATCCTGCAGGATTGTTGCATAGGTACATACATGCCATGGTAGTTTGCTGTTTCCATCCCCCACCCCGTCACCTACATCAGGCATTCCTCCCAGTGTTCTCCCTCCTCATCCTCCCCACCCTCCCCACTGTCCCTTCCCCCCCCTCCACCTCCCCACCTACTCCAGGGAGTGTTGTTCCCTTCCCTGTGCCCAAGTGTTCTCACTGTTTGTCACCCGACTATGAGTAAAAACATGCGGTGTTTGGTTTTCTGTTCTTGTGTCAGTTTGCTGAGAATGATAATCAAAACATTAGAAAGTGTAGCAGAAACAGAATTCATTTTCTGTAATTAGTTTCAGTCTTTTGCTAGATCTAGCTACATACCTACCTTGACCTCCTATTTGACTCATATTGAGAGACCCTATTTCATCTCTACAATTTCTATTCCGCTATTGGCTCTAGGTGGTAGAGCTGATGACTGCTGTGATTCCCTCTTCCAGCTTACAACTGCCCCTCAAGCTCTGGTTTCAAATCCATAACTTACAGCCTACCCCCTAGAACCCCTGAAGACCTCTGTAGTGATGCTCCATCTTGGAATCTGCTCCACTAGCAGCCAATTAAGGAGGTCCCAGTACCTTAAGTTTAATTCCCATCCAGTCAAAGTGCTTTCACATACATTATTTTAAATCAGCATACAAGAAAAATAAAAGAAGAAGAAAAATGCGTCTTCAAACACTTAAGAACAGGAAGGTTGGATTTATTTGATTTCAGGTGTAAAAGAAGACATAGCCGTCTTATACAAAGTGAAAAAAAAAAGAAAACACAAAACAAAACC
Source organism: Cacajao melanocephalus (assembly GCA_963573385.1). Taxonomy (NCBI): domain Eukaryota; kingdom Metazoa; phylum Chordata; class Mammalia; order Primates; family Pitheciidae; genus Cacajao; species Cacajao melanocephalus. The sequence goes on along the minus strand of CAUYLG010033125.1, from coordinate 24,991 downwards.
CACAAAATGCTCTAAGAAAGCTGAAGAGCTGGAATAGGTTAGCAATTGACTTTGAACTAATCAATATGTCTGCTTATGAAACTGTTAGCTCAGTCTGAAACTGTAAAGTGAAAATAATAAATATTTGTGGAAAAAATCTCGTTTTAAGAAAAAATTGCATGCGTTTTAGAGAAAATTTTACTGGCAGTAGATTACCAAGGTTATTTATAGATAAACGGAAAGAGATAAATTTTTAAAAATTAACAATATTCTATTTAGAACTTTGTAATGAGACTAATTTTTTAAACTTTAGGTTTCTAAATTCAAACTACTTTCATGCCTAGCTGCATAAAGATTCATGGACCTTCTATTTTTAAACACCTTATATCTTAATTGTATTATAATTGAAAATAAATCAATTTTCCTGTTTTTTTCTAGATTTGGAAAAAATATACATACCTTCAAGTTTTGGAGAAAATTGCTATTGGCCTAAACTATGAAGATGTAGGTTTAACCAGCACTATTATTATTTTTGTTTAATACTTGTTTTACAAACTACAATATTGAAGGACATAGAAGCTAAAATTTTCAGGTATAAACTATGATTTAGATTTGTGAACAAATAAAGGCACACTGGTAACAATAATAAACCCAAGAAGCATTTTAAATGTCAAAGCATCTGCCTTACCATAACACGGTAAGTTATAGAATTAATGACAAAATTTTTGAAACTCATGTTTTGTAGAGCTTCACTGTTGTTCATATAATTTAAGATTATAACTAATTTAGAAGCCAATGAAGTATTTCTAATAACTATGAAATATAGGTTAACAAACAATTTTGAATGGCTTTTTAAAAATGTAATTCTGATTAAGGTACAAGTCTGTTCAGTTCAAAGCCTTTAAGGATGAAAATTCATAGTCCTTATCATTGTATTCAAAGTCTTTCATGAATTGCCCCCACTCTACCTTCATCTCTAGCCTCTCCTCCTGCCTCTGTGGCTAATTTAGACTCTAACTTGAAGATTCAGCTACAGCATCACACCATACAGGAAAGATATCCTCACGTTCCTCCTCTTTCCTCTACCCTTGTGTTGGGCTCTTAATTTGTGCCCCCACAAGTACTTAGTAATGATCACGTTCTAGAACTTGAGTTATTTTTATGATTCTTTCATTATTTAACATTGAGTTCTTCAAGGTTATGTCATATGTTTAATTTGCTTTTATATCCATCTTAGCATGGGGCTTGAGAGATAAGAACTAGGAGTCAGAGTGAGAAATTTCAGAATTTGAGATCTTTAAGTCATAGCGGTTCTAGTTAATAACAAGATATAACCACATTTCCAGATGTTTAAACTGAAGTTGAGGAGTCTGAAGACTATGGGGCCAATGTTGAGAAGAAAGATCAAACAGACCCTTTGGTAGTTATTAAAGTTGTGCACTAAATGTCCAGGCATAAGGCAAGTTTGCATTTCCTATGTGCCCTGTGGTTGACTGGGTCACATTATTTATTCTGACTAATGAGTTGTTGAGTGGAAAGTGACACAGGTCACTTCAGGGTAGAGCATGTAATTGCGGGTTGCAGACCCTGAAGAGCACTCTTTTCCTACTGTGACAGTGCTTTGAACAAGTAAGGGAGGAGGCCAAATTAGGAGGCTGTGCAGCTGAGAGATGCTATAAAGTGTCAAATGTGGCGTATAATTTGAAAAGAGAACTGACGAGATTTACTGATGTACTGGGGACAGGTTAATGCTGAAGATAGCTGCTCTCTATCCGGGTCCTTTGGTGACTACAATATGCAGAGCCAGCTGCCCCACCTAGCATCTTGCTCAGCCAATTGCAGTGAACAAGCACTGAGAGTGAGAAGTGATCCTTGGTTCTCTTAAGCCACTAAATTCTGAGGGATGTTCTACTACTGCCTAACTTTACATAACCTAGCATTACTTGAATATTTTACAAGATGAGGCTAAGAGGCATGGATGCAATCTGCTTATTCTTACATGTAGGACGAGGTCTATATTACAGATCTTACATCTTCTTAGAAACCTGAAACGTGTCAATTTCACTACTGACTTTCAACTACCCAGCTACCTGATTGGTTATCCTAAAAAAGAGTACTATCATCTCTGTGTCTGAGAGGGATTAGTTCAAGGAACCACTGTGGACACCAGGGTCCACAAATGATCTATTCCCTAATATAAAATTGCGTTGTATTTGCATATTACCTATGCACATCCTCCCATCTACTTTAAATCATCTCTAGGTTACTTGTAATCCTACAGTGTAAATGCTATGTAAACAATCCTTATACTGTATTTAGAGAATGATGGCAAGAAAAACAAATCTGCACATGTTCAGTACAGACACAACCATCAACTTTTTTCCAAATATTTTGATCCTTAGTTGGTTGAATTCATGGCTATGGAGCCCATAATACAGAGGCCCGACTAAATATGAAAATGAGTCATGTGCTGAGTTGCTGAGAGAAATGATAGTGATATGGAATTCAGCAGCTTAAAACTAAAGTATGGGGAAAAGGTGGCATAGGCAAATAGCATGAACTTCAAATGAGAAGCCGTTTACTGGGTGGTAAAGCTGGATTGCATTGAAGGTGGTTTGAAAACGTAGTATGATGCTGGGAATATATAGTCTCCTAGCCTTATATGAGAGATGAGAGTAGAAGTAGCTAAGGATTGAAGGGGTGTTGCTCTCTAGTAGAGGAGAAGATAGGAGGAAATTGTTGGAACATTGAGAACAATTTAACCTTACTTTTACTATAGAGCTAATATTGATAATAACTATCAAAAAAGGTGCAAAAATATACTAACTTCTTGTATCCTTAAATAGGCCCAATTTTACTTTTGCAGAACATACAGGAAGTAGTTTCTAACAATCACTGGTATTGTAAAAGCTATATTCACATGCATACTTTAAAAAACGTAAAGCATTTTGATACAAAGATCAGATTGTGGCTGATTCAGGGTATCCCCAAAAGGAAAAAAAAACAAACATTTTTTTCCCATCTCAAAACACATTCTGTTTTCTGACCAAATTCATACCCACACAACATCCTGTACTGTTGCTTTCATTTTTCCTCAATGCTGCTTAGATTTCTTCATGCATATTTGTATTTTTAGATTAGATGAAATGAATAGAAGTTTTTTCCCTGAAAAATATGTAGTGTGATTCAAAGAAAATGTTAATGAAATGAAATACTTAAAACTTTGTGAAATACTGATACGTAGCAACTAATTTTGTCTCTATACTCAAATGCTTTTTCTTTGTGTATCTGAAGCACCGTTCTTATGGGATTATGTAGATGTATAAGCACCGATATTGACAGCATTTTTAAATGGGAGAGAAGGGAGAGGAAAAGAAATTTAATATATTTAGTAGTACATGAAGACTAATCATGTATTTACTGCATCATATTCACTTTTCAGCAAAACCACCTCCATATAGGAATACCTTCCACTAGCACAATACAAGTACTCCAGATGAAGAGGACTCCACCTGAGACGCTAAATTCCATGTCAGAAGCATGGGCTGTCTTGCATGACAAATCTCATTTCTCCTCTGCTTCCACACTGCCTGACAAGCAGTTCAAAGAGAAAGGTTGTTAACCACATTCCTTTGCCTAAAAAGGGTTTCCAAATAAAACATGTACCTTGCGTTACTCTTAAGAGAGTCAGATGGTTGAGATAGTGGTTTGTTTGTGTATAGACAGGTTTGTGCAAAGAAATGAAAAAAATATTCAGGTGAGATATTTCTAAACAGGGAAGATGTGTTTTAATGACAGTGTCTATTTTATATCAGCTATATCTGGCAGAGTCCCAGGGCAAGGTGCGTATGCTATAAGCAATGAAGTCTCCTTAGTGAAAACTGCTATATGCTGAGAGAAATCTGTGGGTGGGATAAGATATAACAGCCAAGGGTGTCACTGTATGGTGTATGTTTTTAAAAGCAGGTTTCACATCAGTTTTAATGCAGCTGGGAATGATTTCAACTTTTTTTTTTTTTTTTAAAGCAAGTTACTTGTATTTAACTCCTATTTAAAACCTCAAGACTATATATCATCAGAAGCCCAACATTAGATTATAAATAAAATCCAGCCTCAGAACTTCAGGAAAATTAAGAAGCCGTTGCATTCTTGGTGCATAGAAATGTACACTTCAAAACCTACTAGTTTGTTTAGTGTATCTGTTAAATGATACAATATCCATATTTATGATTACTCCAGAGATCAAATTAGAAACATTCCTCATTTGTTGGTTTGTCTCTGAGGAAAATATGGAAAAACAAATGCTAATCAAAAGATTAACTGACTTCTAAATGTATAATACATTAACCATTTCTTCAACAATTAAGAAACAAAAATAAAATAAAATAAGGTGTTATCTAATATATTCTTGGTAAATATTATACAGTTTTAAGATCTTTGTCAGAATGAATTTGATTTAAGTCTAGGAATCTTTTCTGAATATTTCTACAGCTATCTAGATAGAAACATCCTACATAAAATTGTTCTTTATTCCCAAATAGATGAAACTCTCAGTGGTAAAAGAAGATTTAGGCATCTCTCAAGGTTTCTTATCACAGAGCAACATAACTCTCTGATGGTTCACTGCCTGGAAGGGTTGTTTGAGATCACTTATCAAATAAATCAAATAGTCAGCTGACTAAAAGAGTGGGCATCTATAGGACCTTTATTTTCTGACCTCAAATCTTTCTTCTAAGAAGCCAGTAGAGAAATTAATATGTCACTTGGTGTGGTTTATCCAAACCTGAGTATCAACCTGCCTTAAGTTGCTGCTATTAGTTCTGAAGTTTGACTCACTTTTGTAATAATTATATTTAGTTTTAACATTTTAAATGATAAATTACAAAACCTCATATGTTGAAAAAAAGGTGGTGATGAGAAGGTGAAGTATGCAGTGAGTTTTGTCTCCAAATTTCTAAGAGGACTCTTACTGCAAGCATTAAAAATCCAGTTTCCCAGTTGCACTAGCTACATTTCAACTGGTCAGTAGCACATGTAGCTAGTGATTACTATGAACATGCTCATTAACACAGGAAATGTTATTAGATAGTGCTGCTCTAACAAGTATACAACTCAAATACACTATACAGTAGCATCCATGGATCAATCTTCCAAATTCAGGGCTTTTGTTTTAGAGTCTTCCAGTCTTTCAAATTGTATGAAATAAGAGATAGCATGATTGTCATTTTAATCTTCCCACGAGGTGGAGAGAATATCTTACTATGATCATATATGTGTGGTATGTCTATGTATTATTTTGCATATACTGTCTCTTGACTAATAAGCAAGCACAATGGAAAATTTTAATTAATAAAAATATACTCTTATTTTGCCTCAAGGGCTCAGACAAAGCTGTCTTCAAATTTACTCTCTAAACATCTTAATCACAAGCATCAACATTACTGTGGCTTGAAGTTCAACAGATTAAAATAATTGAACTAGGCACAGAAGGATGAATCTCGCTATAATGAATATCTTCTGTTACTCTATCCAAGGCTCTGGCTTCTATATTTGCAATTATATTTATCGTTTGGATTAGCATGTCTATCTCAACCACCGAGATTAATTATTATGCCCAGAGTACAGTATTATCATATGCATACTGTGTATATCCTCGCAAAAGTGCTGTCTTTTCATGGGGGCCTTATTGTTCCATGTATAAATTTCGCTATGTGAGTTTAAACCAAGACAACATGGGACCCTTGAGCAGCGTATTACTTGTAATAGGACAGACTTCATTTTCAATGGCTAAAGGTTTCCTACAAAAGAATTACCTTCCCAACTGACATCAACAGGTCTCTCATTACTAGCAGTTTGAGGAATGAGATTAAAGCGAAATGAAGACATACAAAGATTTAATTATGTGTTCACATCTAGAAGCAATGATAAGCTGGGAATCCGCCATTACCTTGATGTTTTGGAGATAAATGGATATCTGAATAAATAGAAGCCTTCAGCCTCTGCAGCTGTCACTAACATATTTCACCCTAATTGCAAAGTATTTATTTTAAATATTAGGAAGCACACTGGGGCAGCTAATTTCAGCAGAGAAAAAGAGATTTTCAATTTCTAACTTTCCCAGGTTAATTCAAATAGTGTGGGAGATACTAAGGATGGCATTTTTTTTGTACTGTTGACTTTGTATTCTGTATATGAGGAAGAAAGAGAAAAAAGAAGATCAAAGAAAGGAAGAAAAGAAAAAAGGAAGAAAGGAAAGAAGGAAGCAAAGAAGAAAAGAAGTAAAAGTGTAAGGAACTACCTCTATGGTCTCTCTGTGGGTAAAATCTGTTTTATTTTGCTCTTTATATTAGCACCCACACATTACTCGGCACAGAGAAGGTACTTAGGGAGCATTTATTAAAAAAGAAAAAATAAAATTACTAATTTTTGTCTGAGATAAGTGTTTTTTTCAAACTGAGTATTTACTGACATATGTTTATTGTTATAAACTTTCTTTATTCAGATATGCATTACTGTCCTCTCCTTTCTTTCTATTTCTCCCCTATTCTCTTTCTTCCTTTCCTGATATTAATAGAGGCTTTAGATTGATCAATTAAATTCCTAATATTTGGGAGTGCGCACCACAAAAAGATATTCTCTAAATGTTTATTTACTTAAAAATAGAATGTCACAAGAGAATTGAAGTAAAACTAGTTGTAATTCTTAATTCAATGATATAAACCAATCTCTCTAGCTTCTTCATGTAATCCAGCAACACCTACTAAACATATAACTGGTAGAATGGTGAGAAAAGAGTGAGCTAAATAAAGTCCCTGTCACTATGGATATTATAGTACCGTTAGAAAATATTTTAAAGCATGTTTGAATGCTTTAAGACTGTGTACTGCACTCTTCCTATTAAAAAACCAGCAAGTTCATTTGTCTCATTCCTTCAGTTCACTCCCTTCCCCAGCCCCTACTACCACCACTTTATTGGTAAGTGATGGGGAGGCTGAAATTGAAGGAAGCAATTTTTTTTTATTAGCGGATGTTGATATTGTGGAACTCAAGCTCTGGGGTGGGGTGTCCCACCACAGATGATGAAGTGGCATGTGGGTGATCAGAGAGCAGCCAATGAGCCAAAAAGTCTGCACAGGAAGTGCTTAGGTGTGTAATTAAGGTGGGAGTGAAGATCAAGCTCAGGGCTCAGTCTTCTGACCACATACTACCTCCTGCAATTCTCCAAATGGGACAATCCGAGCTTCAGTTTGCCCCTTTTCCTACTCATAGCATTTCATTTTCTTTTTCAGAGAAATCAGTCATCAGAAAATGATATCTAAATGGTAATGTGTCACTGTGCTGATGAGTAGGGTTACAAGGCTTGAGACAGATAGATATATGGGAGTAAGGCAGCTAGATGGCAGATCAAAGGCATTTCCTGACCAGAAGGTGGAAAATAGCAGTTGAGAGTTTTAGTAAATGCACTTAAGAATCTAGAGGAGCTTCTCAGGCATTTATTACAAGCTAATTCAAACCCTTAAGGTTATGGAAGATTTTGTGAAAAGCACTTCTTAACTGACCAACTGTCAATTAGCAAAGGAGAAAATGCCTCAAGTACTCCATTATGACGATGATCAAATAAATGGGCTTTGATTACTATAATAATGGTAGTATAATGTATTTTTTTAAAATCTCTGGTTTTAGATATGAAAAGAATTCACAACTGGTGATCATCCGTAAAATCTACTGTGGAAAACTACAAGTACAATTGCTCAATGATGCCAATTTATTTTTTCTTCCTCAAACTTTTCAGGTGATCTATTATAATGACAAACAATAATCATTAAGGTTTGATTATGCTAATCTAATTTTCTGGATGGCTTATTAACCTTCCAAGAATGTCTTTCTTCTACATCTTGATCATTAAATCAGGCAATAATGAGGTCAGGAATGAGGAATGTCAATTATATAGTAATGTCTGAATGGATACAGAAGGTATCATAGATATTTAAATTTATGTTTTCAAGTTTGTCTACATGTATGTGTATATACATGAATATATGTGTTCATATACACTTGTACACATACATTTTTATATGTATGTATATATTTATATATGTTTATATATATATATAAGCACAACTTTCTGATTTCCTATAAGAAAGAGACTTAACAAAACTATGTCTTAAAACATTATTTAAATGTTTTTTTCTAAACTAAATCTGGCTCTTTGCTACCCCCTGTGTGTGAACTCTAGAAAATAAATAGACTCTAGCAAGCACTAAAGTCTTCCTTAAGTAGTGCACATTCATTTAAACTCTACTACAGTCTTTTAGAAAAAGCAGTAATTTCCAAATATGACCAATTATAAACACTTAAGAAAAGGAAAGAATGGTTATTCCAAAGGATTGTTCATTAATAGAAAGACAATGGCATAATTAAAAATTGATGGGTTCTGGATCACAGAGATCTGAGTATAACACCAGGTTAGGTCTGTACTGACCATATGTCTTTGGGTAATCACTGAAACTCTGAGACTTAGTTCCATCATCTGTAACATGGGGATAACAGTACTGATTGCAGGAATATTCTGAGATTAGATGCAACATATAGAAAGATCTTGACATATGTTAAAAAATGGTAGACCTTCAAAAAATAGTAGAAATTATTATTTATCTCTCTGAATTGGGAGCTATTTCTTCACTGAACTGATTTCTTGGATCCGGATAAAAATATTTATATTCAAACCCAGTCTCTTGTATTCCTTTTCCTCAGAATTAATTCCAGTTGTTAAATCTGGATAGCAACAGAGAGCAAGAATTTTTGCTGTGAGTGTTAGAGATACATTGCAGAGATGCTTTTAATGTGAATCAGGAAAATTCATCACTTAACCTTGCTGATTCTCCATATTAGAGCATATTTGTGGGGAATTCAGGCAAAGGACCCTCATTAGCTCTTTCTTAATTTTTCAGCTAAATCTCAATACCAATGAAAAACTATATTCTATGTAGTGTCCGTTTATAAATTTTAAAATATCACAAATTTGACAACAAATTCTACTCTCTAATCAACTATATCAGTACTGGTCTGAAAAAGGAAAAAAAAAAACTATAAATGTTTCTTAAATGTAAGACCACTCACTGCTCTGATACAGCCCTCTTCTAGGTAGGTTTAGTAAGACCCAACTGATGATTAAATCAGTATTTCTTTGTACTCTATCCCTACTAATGGGATATATATGCATATTGTCCCAACAGCTGGTGTCCCCTGAACCCATTCTCCCTTTTTTAATATAATATGTCAGCCTTGAAGGCATTCATCCCAGATCTCACATTAGAAAAATAGCTTGCCATTTAGTTGTCAGATAGGCAGTTGGCTGAGAGCCTCTAACTGTTAAGGCCTTCAGAATTTACTTCAGCTTTCAAGCCCAGGCCACATTTTTCTTGGGCAGCCACAGCCGACAACTGAGCATGGTGAAGGCCTTAGGGTCAGGCCATTTTTGCCCAACATGAGACTTCTACTAAGTAATATTTGCTCTGCAGATGTACACTGGGCTGACCTAAACTTCACCAGATTTACATCCTGTTCTCAGGTTTGCTCTGCTCAATCCTGCCTCCTTTCCTCTTTCTTTTCATAGATTTCAGATCTGCATCACAGTTGGAGGGCTTTTGTAGCCTAATTTTGCTTCTTCTCCATTTTATCTTTCACTCACCAAATAAGTTTTTTTTTGCACAATTACATTTGTCTTAATGACTGTTTCTCAGAGGACCCAACTGAATTAAATAATATAAAAAACCTCGATCTCTGAGTGATCATGTGGAGCAAAGCTGTTCACTTGTCCTGAAGGCCTAGATGGTCATTGTGAGGGAGAAATAAACATTATATTTGAGCTATGTCAATACTATGTATTGTTGTTAGAGCATTAGACTCTAATATATGTACAAATAAAGATTAAAGATTAAACTGATTTTTCCTTACTCTTCAAATTTTATATTCCTCAGTTATTTCTTTATCTAAGCTTTGACCACCTTTCTAAAAATAAATTCTTGATTTGCTTCCTGGCTTAAGATCTAAAACATTCCTCATTTTTTAGTAGTTTTTAAATGACCCAAAGCATGTGTATTGCTTGGTATGTATGTAACATGTTGTGTAAATACTGCCCAAGAAGATAAAAAAATATGTAAGTTTGAGTACCATGATACATGATAAGTATAAAGATTATTAGATTACTTAATCCAAAGGAGTTTAACATTATTTTTTAAATTGGCCTTTTCTATAACCAAAAGTATGTAATGGTGGTGATAGAATTGAGGTTAGGGGAACAAATACAATTTTACAAATGGTTAAACGATGATGGCATGGTCCATAGAGTAATTTACTATCAATGTAAATTAAGGCATATTAGCACACATCAACTAGACCACAATATAACAAAATAATTTACCATCACATAGGCTTACTACAGTTAGTCATTCAGGAACTTATGTGGCCCACATTTCTTTGACACTGATATGGTTAGGCTTTGTGTTCCCACTCAAATTTCATCTTAAATTGTAATAACCAAAATCTCCCACTTGTCAAGGGAGAGACCAGGTGGAGGTAATTGAATCATAGGGGTGGTTCCCCCCATGCTATTCTCCTGATAGTGAGTGAATTCTCAAGAGATCTGATGGTTTTGCAAGGGCCTCTTCCTGCTTTGCTAAGCACTTCTCCTTCCTGCTGTCTTGTGAAGAAGGTAGCTTGCTTCCTCTTTGCTTTCTGCTATGATTGTAAATTTCCTGAGGCCTTCCCAGCCATGCTGAACTGTGGCTTTATAAACCTCTTTCCTTTATAAACTACTCAGTCTTGGGCAGTTCTTTACAGTAGTATGAAATTGGACTAATAGATACACCTTTGTGAGGCTTGTATTGAGGTATAGAAAGTAAGGCAATTTGATATTTCCAGAGACATGGCAACTGCACAAATTTGACACATATCAACTTAAATGACCAGTTTCATGTCTCACAATTTCCTTGTTTGACTACAATAAAGATTTGAACTGTATAGAGTAATCTCTTTTCCAAACCCCAAACATGTACTATTTAGGCTACTATTTTATACGTCCAAAAGCTTATATTATTTCCAAATTTTCATCTTCTGTTTCTCATTATTTATAATGCTTTGCAAAATATTTGATCAAAATGTTTCATCAAATTACATTATATGTAATTCTGTGTGATATTTAAAGGTAAATTGTAAGAGATAACTATCCTTTATACTTTTGTGGTTGCTGAATAAAGTATCTTTTAAAATTAGCATTTATTGCAATAATATTTACAAAGATGGTATAGAAATGTTATAAGCACAGTAATTTTTTGTTATGACAGACAGTGATGAATGAAAGAAAGAACATCTTGTAATAGGCATTTTCAGATGCAATACAAGGACCTACCCAAAACACACATAAATAACTGAAAAAGCAAAGTGATACACTTTGTTTTACTAGTACCAGCTTGCTACATAGCTTATTGGTTTACCACAAATCTGCAGAAAATGCAGTGTGCTTTGTCATTTAGTCTTGAAGCTTTCTCTGAAAAATTTGTTTGCAAATAATCTTGTCTACTTTAATACTAAGCATGAAAATGCAGGGCATAAAATTTGTTTCATTCTTAAGTAGTTTGAGGTTTTGTTTCATTAGCAAATTTCACTATGAAGAGGCACAAGCTGGAAGTAATTTATTTCCAGCATTATTAATTCTAATTTAAGAAAGATCAAACAATCAGCTTGATGACGTGCCAATTTTTAAAATTCAGATACCTGAAATTTAATTTCTACGGAATCTATTGTGCTAAAATATCATGCTTTTCTTTCCATAGAATCATGGAATCATAACTGTTATTTAAAAAAATACCAGGGGGTGAGGGATGATGCAAAACTGATCTCAGTGACAGAAAACTACTAGTGCTTTTTGATCAATTTAGTTAGGATTTTCTGTTTGCCTATCATATGGGTGTATTACATGGAAAAATATAATGGAGGAAATAGTCTTCAAGATAATCTTTAAAATTACACTTTTAAATACATAAAAATCAATGATGAGGTACCATAATTATTAAACTATTTCTCTTGTTTTTAAAATTGCTTTTTTTTTTTTTTTGCCATTACAGTTAATTCTGTCACAAACCTCACTATAAATAGGTTTAAAAAAATTTTTTTTGAAACATTTGCTTAGGAGTGAGTTTTTAAAATCAAGGAATGTGAAAATCTTTTATCCTTACTTCTTACTGTTGTTCCCTTACCCGTGACACACACTTCTAGCTTAGTCTAGTGCTCTTTCCTGCTAAGACCACATGTGGCTTTAGGATTCTTATCAACACAGAGCTCCAAACAGCACTGGAGTTGAACAGAAAGTCAGTTACCATGCTAAATATTACCTACTTGCCATCTTACACTTATGATTTTCTAAAACAATCATTCGATTTTTAATGCTACCAAAAACAAATGAATGTAGAGACATATTGCAACTTTGCTAACATTTTGTCACTTTTTATCATTTTAAAACTTTTAAATCACGTTTATTATAAGGCTATTGTATTTGTTTTTTGGACTATGCATGGGGTAAACATCCTTCTACATGTGTGTTTGTTAACTATGTTTACTCTGGAATGGACTTTTATTAAAACTGCTTTGCCTATTTATTTACTGGGATTCTATAGAGAAATGACATTCCTTGAGAGTTAGATTTGGATCCTCTTTACTCCACTTGGTATTTATTTTGGTGCATTTTCCCAAACTGTTATTCCTAAAAATTAATTTTCAAGCACTTGAGTAACATGGTTTATTTTCAACCATAAAGTACGTTTTTTAATTACAAAAAAAAGGTAGAGAGTAAAAGATGACAAAGTGGTAAATAAAACATTTTACTTTATCCGTTAAGTTTTTTGCATTTGGAATGTGTCAACATTAACAAGATTTTGAGAGCTGATTTTTTTTCTGAACATGGTCTTTTGATTACCTCTGCATTTTTCTGTGTGTTGCTGAAGCTCTTGTCACCTATAACATTTTCTTTACGGACACATAATACTGTGATATTATGTGCTGAATCCCTGTATTTATACATGTGAATAACAAATATTAACATTTATAGGCCCTTAGGAAAAAAATTACAAAATTCCAACTGAAGGGTAGAAAGGAAGGCAAAGTTGGTGGTAGGTAGTATCCAGGGAGGAGTAGAAGAATGACTGACAAATGTGGCACTGCCTGTGTTCTTTTGTACCCAGTTGTTAAAATCACTGCCACCTTCCGAGTCTGTCCCCATTTCTCTCCACTAGGTGATCTGAAGGCTGGGGCAATTATCTAAACTCAGTGTATCAAGGGGCAATTCTCCTTGTCATATGTGGTTTCAGGAAAGTACAGAGGCCAAAGCTCCAAGATTTCCTGTTTATGTAGAAAACAGCAATATGGACAGCAAGGCTATTGGGACTTACTGGAAGAGGAATGCAGATGTTGATCAAGAAAAATGTCCTTTTCTGGCATTCTGCAATTATAAATACTTGATGAAGTGAACTGAATTGAACTTCTCCCTCTGCTATATTAATTTGGCATGCATATGGAGAAAAGTTATTTCAAAGTCAAGTAGTAGAAAAAAACCCTCTACATAGCGGTTACCATATGTAGTATTTAGACAGCTTATCAGCTTTCAAAACGCATGTGGTAGTACTTTACAATCAACACCTACCTCCCGCATCTAGTATATTCATCGTTTCTTGAAGGCCCTAATTGTATTTTCAAATTCCAGACTTTGTTTACTCTTTATTCACATATGAAATGTCTGTCTCCAATTCTAAACTCGTACGATCTATTTTGACTTAAGGTTCAACTCAAGCAATTACAGTTAGACGGTGTTGCAGGTAAAAGAGGGCTTAGAAAGGGGAACTGAAATTCATTCAGAGCCTTTTCTGCAATAGGCGCTGGTTCCAGGAGTTTCAAAAATGCTTTTATTACTACCACCACTAGAACCATTGTTACCATTGATGGGACAGTTAGTTGTGTATGTTTTCTAATTTAATACTCAAAATAGCTCTATGGGGTAGGTATTATCATCCCTACTTATACTTGCAGAGTAAGTCCTGTTCAACATCACACAGCTCATTGTGTTAGGATGAGATTTGCAAACAGGTCCATCAGAACCCTAAAGTCAGGCTCTTCCGCTGTCCGTCACCAACTTTTGTGCTTCTGCTCTGATTTGGAAGGTTGATTTTGTGCTGTAACATGCATTTCCCATCAAAACACTCTGCAATATTTACTATGTGTCCCACTTACTTGACGTTTCCTTCTCTGTATCAGACATATACATATATGCTTGTATTATATATTTATACTTATATCAGTATATGTATTCTCTGTTCCACAGCCAAATTATAACTTCCTTGAGAGAGGAAATGATATTTTCCAAATAGTGCCAATTCTGTTACTTGGCACATATGGGTGCTTAATAAGTGACTTGGTTGAAGATAATTGTTAACCTGAGCAACGATGTGAAAAAAAGTAAGTATTCTTTATATTTTTAAAACAGAAGAATGGATCCAAAGCAGAAGGACTCTTACTGAAGATAAGAAAAAGATAAAATCCCATTTTAAAATTTCTCCACTTTTATTTTCACCTTTCTACCTCTTCACTTTAATTCCAAATATGCTTACATGTTGAGTTTTATTTCTTGTTATATTATCTTATACTGGAGCTACATATAAGTGGTTGCTCTATTATTACTTTAATTCATTATTTAAACACAAAATGAAATACCACCAAAAAAGGCAATTGATGCTGATGTATTTTATGATGACAGAAAGCATTTTAAAATGTGTGAGTGGGTGTCTAACACAGGTTGATTTTTTTTTTCAGTTAGTTTTATATTAACATTTTATCCAGAGGGGATTCATTAGGTTTCTGCCACTGAATTACAGGCACTTTTTAGTTTCCTTGTTTTATCTACTGTTAAAAAATGCAATTGCATCTGTTCTTAACCTTAATATTGCTTGGTTTTTCTTTAAATGTTTTAAACTGAAAACTGTTATAAAAGGCCTTAAAAATTGAACCAGCCTCCAATACAAGCAAAGGTTTAGCTTCTTTTCTCATCTCCTTCTCAGAAATGAAATCTGTATTCAGGATGTGATGCTTCTTCTGAAGCGCTTGGAGAATCAGAGAAAATGGCCCATTTTCATCTTAATGAATCATGCTGGAGAATAAATTTACATGATGTTAATACTGAGACCTGGAGATTGTATGGTATAATGCTCATAATAAAGGATTTAGGAACCATGACAGTTCTGGGGTATGAATTCTGGTAAGCCACTCGTGTGACTTTGGATAAGTTACTTGAGCTCACAGTTCCTCAGTAAATTGAGACGGAATGCTGGGGAGAGGCAGCACATCACTGAAAACCAACTCAGCGAGGCCAGAATGAGATAAACAAGGCATCAGGGCTTTACTCTCCATATACACCCTGGCATTTTCTGCACATCAAACAGCACCACATAGTCAGGCATCACTCACTGTGGGTTATTTAAATGAATCTGACAGCAGCTGAAAGGCCTTGCTCCTAAAGATGGCAAGGCATAATCCCATCCCAGGCAGCCATATGAAGAGATAAACTGGGAGGGTGCAAACCTCAAAACAGTGTGCTTGGTTCCGTCTCACTATCACAACTGTAAAATCTTCTGCACTATCTATCTAATAACCATTTTAAAGAGGAATGTGAAGAAGAAATCCGTATCTGTGGAGATAGCAAGAAAGTGAACTCATAGAAGCAGGAAAAAAAAAAGCTCACAAAAGAGGTAATATCAGGATTCAGGTAAACAAAGTCAGGTCAGAGAAATCTAGCATACAAGTGTACAAATCTGATTACGAAGCTCTTAAGGGACAACTTTCACCATCATCTCATAGCAGCATTGACTCATCATGCTATTAGTACTCCAGAGAACTCTGCATTTCAGAGGATATATTCATATAGACAGGATTCATTTCCCAAAAGTGAGGCAGGGCAACTTCAAAATGGTGCTGTGATCTTCAGTAAATCCTCATGTATTTCTGTGTGTCAATTCCCTCAATAGGAAAACCGACCCCCATTAATACTATAGGCCATTGCAAAGATCAAAGGAGTTATAGGAAAAATGAAATGTGTTATTTTGTGTAAATCTGTATCTTTGGTCATTAATGATACTGGGGAAAGGGAATTATTTAACAATAGTTGGCTATAGGACTCATTAATATTAATCCACAACTGACAGCATCCATGTTTTTGATATACCCGATTGTTGGTTTATTTTTGCCTCCATAATTCTATGCAATACCAGTGAGCAACTATGAAATCTATGTAAAAGTACATTTAAAGGTTTTGTTTTTTCCTGCACAAATAATATATGAGTAAAGGTAACTGGAATTATCCTGTAATTTAACCTGGTTTATTTAGAAAATATTATCCTGACAAGGTTTTTGTCTTCAGTTGAGGTTTATGTAGACTTCTTCCAAATTACTGACTATGGAAATTGTTTACAATTTGGATGCTCATGAAATATTCCTGTTGTAATTCCCATCTCTTTTGTTGTGCACACTTTGTAGTATGTATTACCTTGGTAACACTTCCAGAAAGTAAAGGATTGTTAGGTGAGAGATGAGGTGGTGTTCATGGGTTATAAGTTTGGGTTATAAAAAATGTTCTTTGTAGTAATCAAACTTTATGATCCACCTACATTGTGGTAGGTGCCAGGCTAATACAGAATAAGACAAATCTCTTACCCAAGAGACAAGCAACCTTAAGTTCACATGTCTTTAATTCCTCGTGGAATATACTTTCTACAGTTTTTGGCCTACATGCACTCTCTCAAGACACTTGCTTTGAAATATTTTTATTTTGTCAGCATATAGTGTTGCAATTTATACATGGTAGGAAAATACATTAAAAGCCAATTTTCCCTTTTGACTTATGTATAATAAAAGTTAGGCATCATTTGCTAGATTAAAGAAGAAAATAATTGAAGTATACATCTTTTCAACATTAAAATTTCCACCTCAGACATTAAATTATATTCTCAGTCTATAAAGTCATAAACAGATATTTGATATATTATATATTTATTGTAAATATAGATTTATATAAATTATATATTTATCATAGATAAATATACTTATATATACCCTACTCTGGGAAAGAGCTCTAGGAAAAAAAAATCCGGTTAATTAATTTATGAGGAGGATTTTTGCCTGTTCATTTGGAAAAATGATAGAGTAATTCATTCACTAATGTCTTAATTTTGCAAGATATTTAATCCCCAACCATGATGACTTTAAGGAAGTATATGCAACACCCAGAGAAAAAACCAGCCTACAATTCAATTCAATGAAGTGTCAGAATTGCGGAAATCATAAGTTGCAGGGAAGACAACATTCAGCTTTAAAAGAAGAGAGAAATCTGAGGAATTAATATTGGTCCTCAAGTGTGTGGGTTCCACTTTTAGATAGCATCCTGAGTCCCAATAATAGGGTGAAAAATCACCTTAGGGGCAGTATTTACAGCTGCAGGAATTACCTGTGGGGCTAGAGTTTAGAGACAGTTCATCAAATCTTTGTTTGTTTAAAAAGCCCAAGGCATAGTGCCAAATTGGTTAAATGTACCATGTCTGAATTCACTCAAGCATGTTACCATAGTGAAATTAAAGAAGAAATGAAAAGGGAGCTGATCCGTTATAACTAGATACAATAAATGAGATTAAAGGTGATACTAGAAACTTTTCTATGTTTAATGTACAGTATGCGTGATACTGACAAATGCTCTTTGTGGAAATTCTCTATATCATAGTAGAGTGCTCAGATCCCTGTATTATGTCTGCTGACTTTGCTGTTAATACCTTTAAGAAGAAAACCATAATATTATATACTTTGGCTAAACATTTGAATATAAAAGGTGAAATAACATGTTTAGTAAACCAAAAGTAAATTTACTTATAACAAATTAAATGCTAGGAGGCAACATTTAGTATAATTAGTTCCTGCTCCTCCTCTTGAGCCAAACACTAATTTGGAAAAGGCAAACTCTTTTCAGCGTGGTTCATAGCCCTTTAGCTGCCTGGTTTACTAAGAAACTGCAGGATTTCAGTGTCAGGTTTTTTTTATGTCAGTAGCTTAACAGTGAGAAAACAGTTTCTTTGTAGGACCTCTGAATATAGACATCAATTTTATCACTTTTAGAAATTTGCCATTAGCTCAAATCAAATAATTTTTTTTCTAACACATCCAAGGAAGCTAAATTGTGCTATAGGTAAGAAAAGACTGAATCCATGAAGAGACGTGGAAAACTGAAAAGGAGGTGGGAAAGGGAGTCTCACACCTTTACTAACACTGACTATTTACATGGACTATTAACATTGACTAACTATGTCCAATAGCTGGGAAAACAGGTGGTCAATTGATTTTTAGCTGATGGAGTGTCTGCATTTTTCCAAATCACCTCTGGCTGAATTTGCAAAGAGAGCAGGGTCTCACCTGACCTGACTGGCAGAAGCAATAAGCAGAACTTGGGTCAGGGGGAGTTGACTTTGATAACATTATGGGCACCACCATAGCTGGTGGTGTCGGCATAAGCTGCTATGAATGAAACAATATGCAGAATATAGTGCAACATCGAATCAATTATCCGGAGATTTTCTGACATGCTCATGTATCCTTTGGCAAAACCAAGTACTTGAGTTTGTTCCCTATTTATATTTCACGTTTTCCCACCTTTTAGTCTTCTAATTCATGTTCTTCCTTTTGTCTAAAATTGTTTTCTTCTGCCATCCCTAAATGTCCAAAGCCTATCACACGCATTTCAAAAACCATCTCCAAAATACCTTCTGTTCTTAGTCTTTCACCTACCCTTGTCCCTTCTTACAGAAGTAAATCTTTCTCTTCTGAACTCTGAAATAATGTATCTGCCTAACTCAAGCTATTAATCATGTTTACCCCAGTTAAAGGGTTAATTATGGGTATGTGGTTCCATAAATCTCAATAAACTCTTTGAGGGGAGGATCCTTATCTAATTTATATTTGTGTCTCTTAAGCCACTTACCACAGGAAGTACTCAGTAGACATTTGTTTGATAAGTACAGTTATTGAAAAATAAGACAAAAGTGACATTTGGGGATTGAATTGCTCCAATTCAGCTAATTGCTCCATTTTTTCACTGAATTAGGGTACGTAGACAAAGCTCTTGCTCCCTAGACTCCAAGACAGTCTTTCCTAACCTCTTTTCCCTTTCTTTTTAAATCTCTTTAGGCTCAGGAAAGGTCTTTTTCCTCAATCCCACCCAACCATCCTCCTACTTGACCTAGTTATTTGATAGAAGAATTAGGTAAGAAGCCTAGGGACCAACAATCTTAGTCTTTTATTCCCCCAAAGGTGAGGATGACTGAGTATTGCTCTCTAGGCAGCAGATAATTTGGCTCTTAAAATTCTGTAATAACTCCGGAGAATACAGGATCTTAGAGAACAGGCTCGCCCCACTCTTTTTGAATGAGTCTTAAAGTCAGCACCCAACTTCTGGAGTAAAACCCTTAGAATCTTTGACAGTCTTCATGATTTCTCCATACCCAGAGAATCCTGACAATTTTTTCCTGAGAACAGCATCTGCGATTTGGGTCTACCTCTGGGTTCCCACAGCCACTACCCTAGACTGAGCCTTCGTGTAGCCACTATTTGCACTGTAGTCGGCACGCAGTCATGTCACTAGGCTTTGGACCAAGTTACTCTGCTTCCAAGCTGTATAATTTTACATAACCTCTTTAAAGTTTTTGTTTCCTCATCTGTAAAATGGGGACCATAACTCTACCTCACATAATTGCTGAGAAGGTTAAATAAAAAAAGACACGTAGACTGGGCATGGTGGCTCACGCCTGTAATCTCGGCACTTTGGGAGGCTGAGGCGGGCGGTTCACCTGAGGCCAGGAATTCAAGACCAGCCTGGCCAACATGGCGAAACCCCATCTCTACTAAAAGTACAAAAATTAGCCAGGTGTGGTGGCATGTGCCTGTCATCCCAGCCACTCAGGCGGCTGAGGCAGGAGAATCACTTGAATATGGGAGGCGGAGGTTGCGGTGAGCCGAGATAGCACCATTGCACTTCAGCCTGGGCAACAAGAGTGAAACTCTGTCTCAGAAAAAAAAAAAAAAAGAAAAGACACGTAAATCAGGTGGCACAATGTCTGGAACACAGTAACCCTTAAGCTTAAGAAATGGTCTTATCTGTTCCCCGCATAAGCATATTCTTTTCTCCATGCATTCATTGATCTCCCTATGGAAGATGTCTTCTTTTCTCTTTTCTTCAGAAAATTCTATCCATCTGCCAGTTGACTAAAAAATCATCCTATATCATTCTATCCATTACTGATCTGCTTCTCTTTTCTAAAAGCATCACTTCACTTATTTTCTGTAGCATACAAATTAGAAACAATATATATTATCCTGCCTTCTTTCCTCTTGCCTTTTGAATGATAAACCTGACTGTAAAATCTTTGAGGCTGGGGTCATAGTTTATGGTCAAATGTGCCTCGGCCTAGTGGTGCCTGACCTACTGCTAGCATATGAAAAGTGAACAATAAACACGTATTGGTTCAACAATTGAAGGAAATGCTGAAAGATGAAAGTTGCAGATTCTTTACTGGAGTGACTCTGAGTTTTTCCAGGATTTTTTATTATTGTCTGTCTTACCAATTTTAAGTGTGGCAAAAAAATGTACTCGTCCATTCATAAAGTTCTTTGGCATCATGACATGTCTTTAATCTTTGGTAGTTAAATATCATCACAGTCAATGCAGTGATATAATAAAAAGCAATCTATTATCATAATAAGTTGCCAGGAGGACAATCAGTCAAAATGGCAGTTCCCTGACACTTTGCCATCCCTAGTCTCCCTCCACAGTGTGTGACATGAGCTAATTTTCATGTTTTCTGTATGAAAGAGAATCAGGGAAATCTGATCATTGATGTAGGAGCAGGAATAGCTTAAATAATAAATCAAATTTGCCCGCTATGTTCAGGATGCAACTCAGACACAGGCATTTGTATTCGAATTTATGTCAGCTTTAATCAATTTGGAAAATACCTGTCCTCCTAGTCCAAATGCCACAGGTAGTTGAACAACCAAATCAGTGTAAGACATTGAGCAGAGCAGGTATGATGGCCCAAGAGTCTCATTAGTTATACGTGGATGTTTTATAGGATAAGAAAGACTTCATTGCTCTGACAAGAAGTTATTCATCTACATGTTAAAACTGGCAAGACATTACCAATTTCATGGTTCTATTCCTGTCACTAGGCATGCCATGAACTCTAATCCTCTGTTAATGTGTTGAAAATATTACACGTGGGAGATGGTGAAAGTAGCATCTGTCTCACACACCCAAGCTACCTGCTCTTTTGCCTCCAGTCCTCTGGACATTGTTGTCAACTCTCAGCTCCCCAGACTCCTGCTCCAAGTAGTATCACACCTGCTGCCAGGCTTAGGGATTCTCTGCAGCTAACTTACGGCGGTACTTGTAGTACCTTCCCCAGTGTGTATCTGTTTAATGCTTTGATGGTTGTTTAATGGCTCCTCTCAAACACCTATTCATGAATGACAGAGTTATAAATCCCAGCATAAGCAAAAGTCACACAGTAGCAGAAACATCAGGGAACTCACAGAGACGATCAGGACATTAGATCAGTTACCTGAACAGTTATGCTCAATACCCTCCTCCCCTGCCCCTAACTCCCCTTCATATTCTCAGGTCACCTACTAAATTTGCAATTGCACAAAGGAAAGAAAAGCATAGAACATTAGCTTTCTATAAGACAGAAAGAAAAAAAAATATTTACTTCCTTTGCTTGTCTGCAATCAAGTAAGAAGCTTATTCATGCATTTTAAATTAAACCCTTATTTTAATAGCTAAACACAAAGAGCAAATACTCAGAAAGTGGACTGTCTCTGTAACATTTGCTGGGAGAGTTTTGAATGCTATGGTTGGCATTCTAGTTTTATTATGTCACTTTATGGGCAATAAGAGTAGTTTTTTTCAAGTGCAATTTATCTGAAGGAAAATATTAATTTGGAGGTTATTATCACAGTAACTGAATTTCAATATAATTCTCCAACTCATTAAAAGCCATGAGCTGCTATGTGCCTTTTATGCCAAAGTATCTAAAAACTGGAGTGAAAGGATGGGGAAAAAATTCCTAAAAGACAGTGACACCTTGGTGCTGAAACCCTGTCCTCCCTCCAGGAGACAAGTATTGCTGCCTCTTCAGAATAATTTTTCTTTTATAATAGTGTAACTACTTCCTCTTAAAAGTTTTAAAAACATACAAAAACATTGCTTTCTTTATCAGAAACTCAAACAACTGACGTCTAGGTACTTGCCTTGGATTTGAACCCTTAACTAACAACTCTTTCCCTCTTAATAAAGCTCAGTAACAAAAATAATATTTCCAGAAGACTGGCTAGATATTAATTGCAAGTGATAATTCCTATTGTATTCAGTATGATCCTTTCTCCTATTTCTGACTGAATGAGTGCAAATAAAATGGAATCACAATAAAGTTTTATATTGCTACTCAGAAACTCTCTTTAATATTCTCCTTCATTTATTTTCCTATATGCAGTGGTCCATATATTTATTTTCAAATATATAGGCTTCCTTTATATTACTCTATGAGACTCTACATTTACGAAGTATGTAGCAGTTACAGATACTTTATAGATTAAAAATTTTAAAAAGAAATCTGGTGACTATACAAACTGTCAAGAAAACGATGTTCCATATTTTACAGGACTGTTCAGTGTTCACAAAGCCAATATATCTTTTTTCATTGATTGAGGACTGGCTGGGAAGGAAGTTTGTATAGAAAGCTATAGTAGACAGAATAATGGCCTCTCAAAGATGTCCACATCCTAATCCTCAGAATTTATAAATATGTTACTTACATGACAAAAGCATTTTTCCAGATAGTGAGTAACGACTTTGAGATGGGAAGAATATCTGAGTATCTGGTTGGGCTCACTGTAATTACAAAGGTCCTTGTAAGAAGGAGGCAGCAGATCAAGTGAGTAGAAGGTGATGTGAAGAAAGGAGCAGAATGAGAAAAGGCATAGGGATGAAGGGCTATGAACCATGGAATAGGGGTGACTTCTAGAAGCTGCAAAAGGCGAAAACATGAATTCTCCCCTAAAACATCAATAAAGAATGCAGCCTTTCTCACACATTAATAGTAGCTCTGTAAGATTCATTTTGGACTTCTGACATCCAGGGCTATAAGAAGATAGAATTGTGTTGCTTTAACCCACTAGGTTTATGGTAATTTATTACAGCAACAATAGAAAATCCATACAGACCCCCCAAATTAAGAGTTTAATTAGAAAGCTTCTCTTGATATTTCTCCAGCTGGCCTTTGTTGGGCAGATGCCCATCTCTGCTGTCTGTTGAGCTGTTCTTCTTTAGCTTTATTTGTATATATCATTTAAGACAGGTGCTCTTCTTACCCAGTGTGTCCCTGATCTCCTGCAGCTCTCATTTTGCTAGGAAAAAATGGATGTTACACTAATAAACTATTTGGTAGATGATAAAGCAGGTAGTAAGAAAAATAAAACAAGGAGATAGTGATATTTTAGTACTATTTATATATTTTGGGGTATCTTGTTTAATAACTTTTTTCAAGGATATATCTCAAATTCCGTTTCTGCATTCTTATAAATTCTTTGCCCACAAAGAAGGGTTCATTTGGAACTCTCAAACAGACTCTTTCTTGTTTCAATAATAATCCATCCTTCATCACATATTAGAAAGCTAGGTGTTCCTTATCTCTAAAAAGTAGCCATAATTAGCCATATAGAAAATAGTACAAGAAACATCTGTATGCAAGTGCCAAATCTGAATTCCAAGACTTCAACAGCATAAGATATTTCTATCCTCTGTGAAGGACCTCTTCAAGAAGAACTACAAACCACTGCTCAAGGAAATAAGAGAGGACACAAACAGATAGAAAAACATTCCATGCTCATGGTTAGGAAGAATCAATATCGTGAAAATCACCATACTGCCCAAAGTAATTTATAGATTCAATGCTATCCCCATCAAGCTAACTAGGACCCTTTTCACAAAACTGGAAAAAACCATCTTAAACTTCATATAGAACCAAAAGAGAGCCCACATAGCCAAGCCAATTCTAAGCAAAAAGAACAAAGCTGGAGGCATCACGTTACCTGACTTCAAACTATACTACAAGGCTACAGTAATCAAAACAGCATGGTACTGGTACGAAAACAGAGATATAGACCAATGAAACAGAACAGAGGCCTCAGAGGCAACGCCACACATCTACAACCATCTGATCTTTGACAAACCTGACAAAAACAAGCAATGAGGAAAGGATTCCCTGTTTAATAAATGGTGTTGGGAAAACTGGCTAGCCACGTGCAGAAAGCAGAAACTGGACCCCTTCCTGACACCTTACACTAAAATTAACTCCAGAAGGATTAAAGACTTAAACATAAGACCTAACACCATAAAAATCCTAGAAGAAAACCTAGGGAAAACCATTCAGGATACAAGCATAGGCAAGGACTTCATGACTAAAACACCAAAAGCACTGGCAACAAAAGCCAAAATAGACAAATGGAACCTAATGAAACTCCAGAGCTTCTGCACAGCAAAAGAAACAATCATTAGAGTGAACCAGCAACCAACAGAATGGCAAAAATTTTTTGCAATCTACCCATCTGACAAAGGACTTATATCCAGAATTTGCAATGAACTAAAACAGATTTACAAGAAAAAAACAAACAAACCCATTCAAAAGTGGGCAAAGGATATGAATAGACACTTTACAAAAGAAGACATATATGAGTCCAACAAACACGAAAAAATGCTTATCATCACTGGTCATTAGAGAAATGCAAATCAAAACTACATTGAGATACCATCTCATGCCAGTTAAAATGGCAATCATTAAAAAATCTGGAGACAACAGATGCTGGAGAGGATGTGGAGAAA